>VDFB02063794.1:0-41489 GCA_007258455.2 Sequoia sempervirens | reverse complement strand
AATAATATCTATATGACACTCTGAAAAGACAAAAATATATGCTTACACAAATTATAAAAGAGAAAATCAACTATCAAATAAATCAGATCTGATACAACCTCTATTCAAATATTAATACTTCCATTTAAATATATTTAAAAACACCTCAATCTTTATATGAACAATGAATAAGGTGCCAATAACATATAGAACAATCTCCATATAACACTTTCCTCTTTTGAGATCTCAATATTATTTAGAACTTTATCAACATCATTTTTAAAATAGGAAGGGTCCCCACACATATGGTAGCTCAAAGCCCATTTCAGCTTTAAAACAAAAGTCTTTCATCTATATTAATTTTAGTGCCCCCTTCATGACATGGATAAGCTATAACAAGAAAGTTTAGCACATAAGACAAATATTTCTTACACACAGCACCCCCATTCTTAGTAGACAAAATCATTCATCAAACAAATCCCTGCATATAGATTTTCAACGTTACATCGTATTCTTGACGGTTTACCTTTTTAAATATTTTCACACCACCCATGTATTCTCCAATTCACTACGTTTAATATATTCTTAAGTTGACAAATTTTATGGAAAGAAATACAATCCTATCTCTAACGCCTCTTTAGGATAAAGAGCAAGAATTCAAGTGATTGTCTATTTTTTCATGTTGATAATGAAAGGTGGCATCGAGAGGGGCCCACAAAAATAATGTCGGTTCCTAAGATTCACAAGGGATAAACATGGCTCCAAAGGCTAATCAGCAAAAAACGTCGGCCTCACGTACTGACCTCAGAGCAAGACATTTATTTTTAATTCAAGTATATTGTTTAAAAAATAGTATAACTTTTGGATCTTTTCAATTAGATACAGTGACTTAATTATTGCACTCCACTTAAACATTTGGTAAAGTCTAATTATGTTAAAAAAATATTAAAAAAAGTGGATCAACAAATGAGTTTGTTTTACATTGTGATTTCATTAATAGATATTTTATTGTGGAATAAACATTCAAGGGAAGATCAATGTCTACATTTGCTCTTCTCATTTATACTTTTCCAAAAGAATATGAAGAGTCCCACTTTGTCTTAACATGATTATTCATTGTCCATGACTTTTCACAACTCACATATGACATTTCATATTGTTGACATGAAGTGATTGCAGATGTTGTTTTGTTGGACGTGTTAATAGTTTTTTGGTAGCCTCTAAATGTATTAAGTGTTGTTTATGGTAGATGGGAAAACAAATAACAGTCAATCTAATTGATCAAACCTTACTTTGTTTGCTTACAATGGTATGTCCAAGCAACCTAATATCTCTAATATTCAAGCAAGGATGACGCTTGGTGGAAGCACACAAATTACTCTCCCTGAGTGGAGTAAGAGTGTTGGTTCAACTACAATTTCTAATTGTTCACGTGTTTTAATAACTCACATAGCTTTAGACAATTACAGATAAAGACTTTTAGGATCTTTGTTAAAGTGGTGCAAGTTTGGTGGAACCCATGTCATCCATTGACAAGGTCGTACCTCATTTTCTAAGTGTAATTGTCTTTTTGAGATCATTTGAAGAGTTATAATTTGAAAACAGATTACCAAATTAATTCATGTTGTATTAGGGGAGAGAGGCCCATAGTGGAGCACCCTAACTTCGCGTTTCTCAAAATCTTATGTGGAAATTTCAAATAACTCCCAATTTTGTATAATAGTTTATTTGGCAACTCACATACTTCTATATTTCGTTTTAGGGCCACATCATCAAATATGATGCCACATCAACATGCTTTTTGTTGAGGTATCCAAAAAGACCCAAAAAAAAAGTGAGACCAATAGTAGTGTACTAAGTCATGTTTTATTGGTGTGTTGATGTGGCATCACATGATTTGTCAGTTTGTGTACTTTATGGATAAAAAATGTTTTTTAATTGGATATTAAGGTGCTCTATTATGAGGCCCACTAAGGACTATTTGTATCCCCACTATTGGACCCCACTACACTATTGGCCCCTCTCCCCTATCTCTTCATGATGAAAGTAGTTAATTGTGGGATAAACATCCAAGAGAAGGTGAACATCCTACTTTGTTTCTTCTCACTTTGTCGTTTTGTAAAAGAAGATGAAGAGTCCTACTTTATCTTTACATGACTCTTTTAACTCCCTTAATCCTCACACCCCACAAACAACCTTTCATATTCTTCAAACAACTCTTCACATCCTTCACATATGAAGGATGATGAATGAGGTAACTAGATGTGAAATATAAGGATTAATAGCTGATCATACAAATAAAAAAAAATATTCCTATTTATTGTATGTCCAAAAAAAATTATATTCTAATTATTTAGACCTTACTGTTATTTCTTTTCCCTAAATTTAAAATTTTCAGATTAAGCTTTATATCTTGGATTATTTTTTACAAACCGTTAATCATCGGTTGTCAATTAATTTTAATCATTTGTAGGAATATAGACCATCCCAGTTGTGAATCATAAGTTTCAATATTCAACAACTTTTTCTGGAGAAATTTTCACTAACACAAATTTCGTTCCATCTTTTGGGCTTACAATCACGTTGAGAATATACCCAACTGATTTCTTAAATGCAGACATGTTCGTTCTGCCTGTATTATCAAAACGAAGAACAACTCTAACTTAACTCATGACTCAATACAGCCATATTGAATATATACATATCAGTAAACAATTTTACTACCTAGAACAGTCACAAACATGGGCTCAATTGTTCGAAAATTGTTTCAAGACTGGGTTTCCATCGCGGTGCAAACGAATCCCAAGAATTCTGCTGCTTCTTGTTGATCACGTGTTGAATTAAGGGGGCTAGTAAATCTCCCATTAGCTTATTCCCCTCCACCGACAGAAACGAAGTAGCTTCTTCTTTACTTACTCTAATCCTCAGATGCACTGTCGATCCGTTATTAGTCGACGAAATCAATCTCGGCTTAATATCGTCTGTCACTGAACTTTTATTGAAAACAGATTTACTATATACTTGTGGTCGACCAGTCTGAGAAGAGGTGGAAGAGGGTGTGGACTTCATGGGGAGAGGAATGAGAAAATAGAGGCGACCTTGTCGAAGCTGCGTTGTTGGAGAAAGAGGTCGACTGTGCATACTCAGTCGACGGCTCTGATCTGCTTCAAACATTTCATGATCTGGATAGTCAGCAAGTATTTCCTTGACATTCATAGGCCTCCTCACTTTTATCACCTGCCCATCTGCTGTCATAATCTTCACTCTTCCACGCTTCTCCTTCCCAACTGCACTGAAGCAATTAATACACATGGTTAGTTTTCTTCTCCTCTGCTGCAATAATGATACTACGACCGGTGCAATCCTTTTCCAATAATGAAATTTTCGAAAGGGCTAATGATGATCGAATAATTACAGGCAGCCAAAACCCATTATATAGAGATCATGTCGACTCATGCACGGCCGCCTCACCTTGCAGTCAGATTTACTATCTCGTTCAAACAAAGACAACGTGACCTTTAGCCACATTATCGCGTCAAAGTAGAATATGATTAAATGACGTTTTAAATACTAAATTATTTGGTACAGTAGAGTGCTCCTAGGACCAATATGCTGCATGGCGGCCTTCAATCGAGCACAGTAGTATACTTCATTTACCTTAGTCCAATCACACGTTTGTTGAATGAGGAGATGATGTGTAATCATATATTTGATCAGCATGAACGGTCAACTAATGGGGGGCCGCATGGAGTCTTTTAGCGTAGTTCATTTCATACAAGGGATATCAACGTATAAAACAATCTCCATATAAACACTTTTCTCTTTTGAGATTTCAATATCATTTAGTACTTTATCACCCTCTTTTTAAAATAGGGAGGGGCCTCACACATATGATAACTCAAAGGCCATTGCAGGTTAGAAATAAAAGTCTTCACCTGGATATTAATTTTAGTGCCCACTTGATGACATAGATAAGTTATAACAAGGAAGTTTAGCACATAAGTCAAAAAAATTCTTACACACAGCGCCCCCATTCTTAGTAGACAAAACCATTGATGAAAGAAATCATTCCATATAGATTTTCAACTGTTATATCTTATTCTTGACGGTTCACCTATTTAAATATTTTCACACCACCCATCTATTCGCTAACTCACTAGGTTTAATCTGTTATGTTGACAAATTTTATTGAAAGAAATACAATCCTGTCTCTAACTCCTGTTTAAGATAAAGAGCAAGAATTCAACTGATAGTCTATTTTTTCATGCTGATAATAAAAGGTGGTATCGGGAGGGGTAAGATTCACATGGGATAAGCATGGCTCGAAAGGCTAGTCAACAATAAACGTCGGCCTCACGTACTGAGCTCCGTGGTAGTAAATGTTTGGTTTTTCCTAATTTTTAAGTAGTATATAATTTGTACATTATTGTTAGTTGCACATTACGGAGAAAAATAGGGCACAAAATATTATTTTTAATTTAAGTATATTCTTTAAAAAGAGTACACTTTTGGATCTTTCTAATTAGATATAGTGATTTTATCATTGCACTTCATTTAAACATTCGATAAAGTTTAATTATGTTGAAAAATGATAAAAAATGGATCAATAAGTGAGCTTGTTTTATATTGTGATCTCATTAAGAAGAATTTTTTTATTGTGGAATAAGCATTCAAAGGAAGATGAATGCCTATATTTTTTCTTCTCACTTTATATTTTCCAAGAGAATATGAAGGGTCCCACTTTGGCTTAACATGATTATTCATTCTCCATGATTTTTTATAACTCACACATGACATTCATATTCTTAACATGAAGTGATTGTAGATGTTAATTTGTTGGATATGTGTTCATAATTTTTTGGTAGTCTCTTAATGTATTAAGTGTTTATGGTAGATAGGAAAACAAATAACAATTTATCTAATTGGTTGAAACGTCATTTTGTGTGCTTACAATGGTATGTCTAGGCAACCTAATATCTATAATATTCAAGCAAGGATGATGCTTGGTGGAAGCACACAAATTATTCCCCTTGAGTGGAAGAGTAAGAGTATTGGTTCAACTACAATTTCTAATTGTTCACGTGTTATAATAGTTCACACAGCTTTAGACAATTAAAGATGAAGACTTTTAGGATCTTTGTTAGAGTGGTGCAAGGTTTGGTGGAACCCATGTCATCCATTGACAAGGTCGTACCTCATTTTCTAAGTTTACTTATCTTTTTGAGACCACTTGGAGAGGCGTAATCTAAAAAATTGGATCACCAAATTAGTTCATTTAACATTATGTCTTCATGATGATGAGAGCTAATTGTGTGATAAACATCCAAGAGAAAGTGAACACCCTACTTTGTTTCTTCTCACTTTGACTTTTTCTAAAAGAAGATGAAGAGTCCTACTTAATCTTTACATGACTCTTTTAGCTTCATTAATCCTCACTCCCCGCAAACAACCTTTCATATTCTTCGAACAAACATCCTTGACATATAAAAGACGATGAAAGAGGTAATTGTATGTGAAATGTAAGAGTTAATAGCTGATCATACATGTAAAAAAATGAATATTCCTATTTATTGTATATAAGAGATAAAGAGGACAAATAGACGTTACTGCTACTCATTTTTTTCTTCCAAAAGTTAAAATTTTCAGAGTAATCTTTATATCTTCCATTATTTTTTATTAACTGTTATTCATCGTACTCAATTAATTTTAATTTTAATGTACAATCTTGCCTGTATGCACTGTGACATTGGTGGATCATAGCTCTTAGCCCTGTGATCCTTATTCACATCACTACGGGTGGCTTATACATCTTAAGTTTCAATATTCAATAATTTTTTCTGGAGAAATTTTCACAACACAAATTTCGTTCCATCTTTTGGGTTTACTCTCAGTTGAGTATTTACCCAACAAATTTCTAAATTGCAGACATGTTTGTTCTGCCTGTATTATCAAAACGAAGAACAAATCTAAAGTAACTCACGACTCAATACAACCATCTTTAATATATACATATCAATAAACTGTCTAGAAAAGTCACAAACATGGGCTCAGCTGTTCGAATATTGTTTCAAGACTGGGTTTCCATCGCGGTGCAAACGAATCCCAAGAATTCTGTCGCTCCTTGTTGATCGCGTGTTGAATTAAGGGAGCCAGTACCTCTCCCATTAGCTTATTCCCCTCGACCGACAGAAACGAAGCAGCTTCTTCTTTACTTACTCTAATCCTCAGACGCACGGTGGATCCCTTATTAGTCGACGAAATCAATCTCGGCTTAATATCATCTGTCTCTGAACTTCTATTTGAAACAGATTTACTATGTACTTGTGGTCGACCGATCTGAGAAGAGGTGGAAGAGGGTGTGGAGTGCATGGGGAGAGGAATGAGAAAATAGAGGCACCCTGGTCGAAGCTGCGTGGTTGGAGAAAGAGGTCGACTGTGCATATTCAGTCGATGGCTATGATCTGCTTCAAACATTTCATGATCTGCATAGTCGGCAAGTATTTCCTTAACATTCACAGGACTCCTCACTTTTATCACCTCCCCATCCGCTGTCATAATTTTCACTCTTCCACGCTTCTCCTTCACAGCTGTACTGAAGCAATTAATATGCATGGTTACTTTTCTTCTTCCTCTGCTGCAATCTTTCTCCAATAATGAAAATTTCGAAGGGCTTATGATGATCGAATAATTACAGGCAGCCAAAACCCATTATATAGAGACCATGTCCCCTCATTCACGCCCGCCTCACCTTGCAGTCAGATATAATATCTCATTCAACAAAGACAACGTGACTTTTAGCGGTATTATTGCGTCATAGTAGAATATGATTAAATGACGTGCTAAATACTAAATTATTTGGTACAGTAGAGTGCTCCTAGGACCAATTTGCTTCATGGCGGACTTCAATCGAGCACAACAGTATACTTCATTTACGTTTGTCTAATCACACGTTTGTTGAATGAGGAGATGATTTGTTGATATATCTTTGATCAGCATGAACGGTAAACGTAATGAGGCGCCGCAAGGACTCTTTTGTAGTTGCTCCTTTCATACAAGGTACAAGGGATATGAGCCAGGTTATCAATAGGAGAGATCGCTGTCATCGTAAAGAGAAAGAAAATAATGGTAAAGAGGGATATCGCAGCCTAGAAGATGAACTCGTGACTGTTTGAAAACAAAGGTTTGTGCATGATGGTAAATCCAATCGCCAAGAGAGAAAGGAAACATGGGTTAAAGGAGTCACCTAGTCTGAAGATTATAAAATCGCCACTGAAAGAAGATAAAAGTGATTGCAAGGAATAGACCTAACAGTCGCCGCCGGAGTGTAGCTACCAGTTTATGAAGAATCAACAAATTGTTGAAACATAAAATTTGCCCCGCTGTAGATAGGGGAAAAAGTGAAGTCGCAGGAGGTGGATGCCAAAGATAGGTGCATACGTTGAAAGATAAGTCGTCTAATACAAAGATCGTGGGATTTTATACAAAAAGACGAAATCATAGGAAATCGCTAGTTTTAGAAGAGGAAATCATAATTAGGGTTGTGTTGTGAACATGAGCTTAAAATTTGTGGATTCTATCCTCATCCTTGTGCCATGGCCTTATGTACTTCTTGGCATGACATGTTCATTAAATTTTGACAAAAATTATTCAAGTAAGCTTTTTTTTAAATCTTCTAGTCTATTTATAAAATTTTCAATATTGGTGGTTTGTTGATATCCAGTTCATATTAATGAAAACTTGGTTAAAAATGACTAATTTTGTAACCTCTACTCATGAACCTTTGTAGGTAGTGCTAAACAATCAAGAATACTTATTTTAGCCAAAAACTAACTCTATAGAAAAAAAAAATATTCACTTTTAATATAAAAAATAAAAGATTTTGTAATCTTAATATTAAGATTAAGGTCGAGACACATTTCCCAACATAAGGTGGTGAGCCCACCTCATTATATGGTGAGTTTGAAGTGAAGTCTACTTTGTGGTTTTAGAGATACATGTTTATTTCATTAGATGGTGATAAAACGAGAAAAGATAGTGGCCCACATCTTTGGATACATGATTTTTCTCCTCAACATTAATATTATGACTATTAACATACTTGTCATTAATCTAGTTGTAACTTAAAGAAACATGTCATGAATTAAAGAATGAATGCAAAAATTGTTGGGACATTTAGTTTCGCGTGTCCTTTTTAATTGTCTAAGGGATGTTTATTGCCTAAGGGTTGTGTATTTAAAGATGTTTGTTGGGCCATTAGTAGTAAATAATACATTAGAAATTAGAGATGGAATGAATGGGAAATGAATAGATTGAAAGCAATATTGATCATTACTAGCTTGTATCAACATTTGTGTTAATATATAAGACAACGACACTTCAACATACACATTCTACATTCTTGTATCATGTGCTTTTGATCTTATGAAATCAATGATGGATGTTGACTGACTCAAAGAAGATCAATACTCGAAGCTTTGCTTAGTAGACTCTTGAAGTTATTCTTTAAAACCACTTTGCGTAAAATCAAATATCATCTAAAGGGGCATATGTTTCAAGAGTCTATGACAAGTGGAGATAAAATCATAATGACTCAAATAGAATCACACCACCTTAAATAAAATTGCATGAAATCACATCCTAATACAAAACACAAAGACAAGTCTATTACATCATTCACATCAAAATCTCATTCCATAATATAAATCATAACCAAAATACAATTATACTTTTCTCATCAACTAGTTATCATTGAGAAAGAGATAAGAGCAATAGCCTTTCATTTCTTTTAATACTTTATCAAACTAAATAATTATATTTATTTGAGTCTAATTTAAATTAATTAATATATAATTTATTAAACCTAGATTTATAGGTTTATTGGGACTATAAGGGCATACGATATCCATTTGAGCTCGTATGAAAGGAAGGGCAAGAAAAGATTACTTGCGGCGCTCATTAGCGTTGAAAGTTATCGATGACTTGGTCTTTAGGGCTGATCCATTCCTCGCTAATAAAAAAATTATGTACACGTGCCATAACCTCATTCAACACAAAATATAATTGGCAACACGTGGATGGAGTATACTACTATACTGGATTCATGTCCAATTAATTTAGTCTTTGACATGTCAGTTAATACTAATATTACTTTGACTAGAAATTTTTATTTTTAAAAACCATTGCTAAAGGACACCTTTTATTATTAACAAATGTTGTCTTTGTTGAATGAGAATAAATCACGTAGGATGAGGCGCCCGTGCATGCGTAGACATTGTCTGCATATTAACGTAGGATTTCGCTGCCAGTGATCATTCGATCATCATTCGCCCTCAGAAATTTTCATTATTGGGAAAAAAATTTAGCCTCCCGAAATTTCATAAGCGAAGTAGAGGAAAAAGAATAATACCAACCATGCGTATTAATTGCTTCGGTGCAGTTGAGAAGGAGAAGTGTGGAAGAGTGAAGATTATGACAGCAGATGGGGAGGTCATAAAAGTGTGGAGTCATGTGAATGTTAAGGAAATACTTGGTTACCATCCAGATCATGAAATGTTTGAAGCAGATCAGAGCCGTCGACTGAGTATCCAGAGTCGATCCCTTTCTCCAACCACACAGCTTCGACCAGGTTGCCTCTATTTTCTCATTCCCCTCCCCATGCAGCTCACACCCTCTTCCACCTGTTTTAAAGCCGCTCGACCACAGATATCTCGTAAATATGTTTCCAATGTAGATTTAGAGACAGATGAAAAAAAGTCGAGATTGATTTCGCCGAGTGATAACTGATCCACCGTTCGTCTCAGAATTCGACTTAGTAAAGAAGAAGCTTCTTCGTTTCTGTCGGTCGACGGTAATAAGCTAATGGGAGATGTACTGGCTCCCTTAATTCAACACGCGATCAACAATAACCGGCAGAATTCTTGGGATTCTTTTCCACCGCGATGGAAACCTAGTCTTGAAACAATATTCGAACAGCTGAGCCCACTTTTGTGACGGTTCTAGAGAGTAATAACGTTTATTGATATGTATACTCAAGGTGGTTGTATTGAGTCGTTAGTTATGCTGCATTTGTTCTTGATTTTGATCAGACAGGCAAAACTAACATATCTGCATTTTACAAATCTGTTGGTTATATATTCAATATGATAGTAAGCACTAAAGATGGAATGAAATTTGTGTTGTGACAATGCCTCCAAAACAAATTGTTGAATATTGAAACGTAAGATTCAGAAGCCACTCCTAATGATTTTAGTGAGGATCCACCAAAGTCAATGTATACACGCAAGACTATTTTTTATTATATGAAAAGATAAAATTTTCGGCTACAAAGCCCATTATGGTAGTCGAAATTGAATGGAAATACATCAAAATGAAATTAACATCAAAATGAAATGTTTGTTGATGTATAACCGGATGGTTCATATTCTTAATTATTCTATTCCGTGGCTTGCCAATTACATCTCAAAGGATAATTGAAGCAGCAATAAAATGAATTGAGTATGAATGAATAAGAGTTAGTACAAAAACAATGGAAGATATAAGGATTATTCTTGAGAAATTAAAATTTTGGAGAAAAAATTTAGTTAGAGTGAAGTTTATTGGCTTCTTTATTCAATAATTCTAACTTTAATGTTGAACTTCAATTTACATTGTTTAGTAATGATTAAATTTACATTTTTTTAATTCAATATAAAGTACATAATTTGGGTGTTTGAAAAGTTTCTAAATTGACATTTTGATCATTTTTTTAATAATAATGTCAATTTAGGAATAAGATCAAAAGGTGCATTAACTATAACATTTTTGATCTAAATTGCAACATAAAATAACATTGTATTTTCCTTTTACTCTTTTGTTGGGTGTGGAAACTAACTTTATTTCAAGCACAATTTGTTTTACAATAAAATATATATTCAATTTCTTTCCAACTAAGATGTACATAGTAGCTTTCTACATTTCTTACCCTTTCTGTGTGGATGATATTTTTGATGTAGCTTAAAGAGAATTTCCTGCATATGATTCTTTGTATCACAATGATTACATACTCTTCTAACTTTTAAAATTTTGGTATTCATTTACTAGGCATTGACTACTCATGCCTTTGGAAAGGAGGGTAAACCATCTATCCTTTATAAAGGTCATGTGGGAATGCCCCATTAATTTTGTAAGGTCCAAAGAGAAACATAAAAATTGAAAGATGGCTATGAAGACTTGTCATGGACTTGTTGGTTTGAGTGTCTTGATTGGTCTATTGTGTGACTAAAGTTGAGAAGTTTATCATGGATATCACAATGCATCCATCTATAATTGAATTGAATAGAGGGAACTATAAGGATTGGAGAGATGGCATGATTAAGTATTTCAAATGGCTTAACCTCTTTCCCTACTTCTATGAAGTGGTTCCTAAGCCATCAAATGATTGGAAGAATATAGAGTGTTATCTTAAAACTAGTTATATTCTTGAAACTATGTGTCTTAATGTTGATACCAACACAAGGGAGATACTCTTATATTTTAAGTTTCCTATTTCTTCTTGGATAAAAAATTGATTCATAAATGGAGATCCAAATAATGATCCACTCCTAGATGATCCTGTTTTGGATATGAAAACTCCCCTAGATGAATCTGATAATATTCCATATGATGAAGATACATTAAAATAACTCAACTATTGGAAAAGTATTGAGATTCAAAGCCATCATATCTTCTACTTCTTCAAAGACATTATGTACTCCAACATCAATTAATAAAAATGTTCAGACTCAAGAATCTTGTTTGGATACATCATTTGGAGATGGAAAATCTAGTCCTATGACATGCATTGAGATCTCATCTCCTCCATCTTCTGTTGCATTTGATGATGCTCACTTTGGCACATTATTGGACCTCTTTTAATTTAGTGCAACAAGATTTAAATTTTCTTCCAACTATATCTACTCAAGATGCATACTTGATAGAAATTGGTGGGTTATTTGTTGAGTCGCACATTTCAGATTTGGGAGACACCATTGATTGCATTCATATTCTCTTTGATGGAGATGATCCTTCTTTAGTTGTTGTGAGGGAAAACTTTGAGCCTCTTTTTCATTCTCTATGTAATCATTCTTTATAGTTTGACATGAGTGGGGATAATTTTGGAAAAAAATGAAGGAGGCTTCTTTTTTTTTCCAGAGGAGATACCTTTGTCTTTGGATGTGTTCTGCAATCATCTCTACTAGATTCTAGATTTTACTCTTCAACAATGTGGCCTAGAACACATGTTTGGGGTGTGTCAACTTTCGATATCAACATGGAAACACTTGAGTGTAGTTTAGAGATATCACCTATTGTCCTTCTTCCCACATCTTCCTTTTAGGAATGGGAAGACAACCTGAATACTATCTTGGTTTCATTTCTTCTTAAGGGGAGGAATGTTGTTTGGAAAGATTAGATCATCTTCAGTATTCAATGTCAAGCTTCTACCATTGTAGGAGACTCACCATTGAGGGGAGTTGCATGGTCTCTCTTCTTCTTCTCTCTTATTGGGGGGGCGGCTTTTTCCTAATATGGGGTTTTGTTCTTCTCATTGTTCATTGAGAGTATTTTGTTTCATCTCTCTTTTGGTGAGGATTTTTTTCCCATTAGATTTTCTCCTTTCCTCCATTTGTGAGAGATTGCATTGTATTTCTACATGGGTACCTGACATGGCCTAGTAGTTAGGACCCATCCTTGCATCTTTGCATTATTTTCATAATAATATACTCTCTAAGTTGCACTTAAGGGGGTGGTGTTTGTGTGAATAAGTCTTGGGCCTAGCTAATTATTACTAGGGGACTTATTCACATATTGCATTTACTTAGGTCCTAATATTCTTTCTAGAAGAATTAGTTATCATGTCTAGATCTTATCTTTTTGACTTTTATGTCAAGTTAGTTGTCTCATGTCATAGAATTAAGACACTTGTTGTGATCTTGTCTAATCCTATTTCTAACCTTGGCTATATAATCAAGGGGTTATCATTTTTAAATCCATTCCATTGGATTTAATTTCATATATCACAATCTTGAGCATTGCATAATGATCTTCTCTTTGTGCTTTCCATTTAGCCTCTAGATCTTGGGTGGCTATCTCTATAGCCAACTCTAACACTATTATTCCATCATTATTTTTAGATATTGTTGCTCATCAATTTCCAAATGGTCTTCATTTGTGATCTTCTTTGATTGTTATTTCACCCATTTTTTTTGTGGCGTAATCTAGCATAAAGAGGTTTAAGTAGTTTTCAAAGATACCCATCAAAAGAGTTCTTCCCTCATCTCTCTTTTTGGAATGGAATTTTATTTTTCATACACCATTGTATTTGTTTCTTTCAAAGGGGAGGAATGTTGCTGGTAGGAATTAGATTGTTTTCTATCTTCAACATTCACCATTGACACATGAGCTAATTCATTATGGAGGGGATATATAGTCTCAATCTTTATCTCTTATAGGGGTTATTGATTGTATGTTCATGATGAGATGTAGTCCTTGCGGAGTCATATTGAGTCTTGTTATCACTTCTACATGATTATTTGTTAGGGTTAGAGGGTAGATATTTAACAATTAAATGTAGATTTGATCAATAAAATAGACAAATAAAACACACAGAAGATTATAGAAGAAATAAGACAACACAAATAACTTAACATGGTTCACCCAATATGGGCTACATCCACAAAACTGTAGCTATCCAATGATTTTATTATCCAATGCAAAACATATTACAATCTCGCAAAAAATTCCCTACTGTAAATCCCATCCCAACCACTTATAACAAACTTTTTAGAAGCTTCCAAAATTAGGGTTCTACAAAGTCAATTTTTTTCTTTTTTGATGATGAAGCGAAAAATAGGAAAAAAAAAAATTCAAGGGCTGCAGCCCTCAAACCCCCACTCAAGGCCCGACCTAGCCCTGAACCTCGACGAGGATACATGAAAAGTGTACAGTATAGCTTGGTCAATCGCCACATACCAACATTATTTTCATGCATTCTCTCTTTTGAAGAGGGTTTTTTCTACTATGGGTTTCTCTCATTCACTCCATTTATTAGACATATTTTACACATGGGTACATAACATTGCCTATTAGTTGGGACCCATCATCTATACATCATAGAATTTCTTTCTTTTTTTTCTCTTCCCTAGGTTGCACTTAAGAGGGTGTTAGTGTGAAAATAAATATTACTCGACTAGTTCATCTCCTAGGCCTTATTTAGACTAGTTAGTTAAGTTTAATTAGGGTCCACATAGGATACTTATATTTTGGTTTGGCATGTCATATGATTGTGATACACATCATAATCTTATGTTCAAGTTTATCCTCTCACATTGCCTATGTAAGCAAGGTCTCATATGTACATTATGTATCATTAATCCATTTGATCATTGTATCACTATTGTATCCATAATCAAGAGATATATTCTCATCATACTTTTTTATGAAAGGATATGTTTAATTTTTTAGTTGATCATAATATCTCGAGTCCTTGTTTGAATCTTACACATCAAATATTTTGTAACAATACATTTTAAACTAAAAATATCTTTTAACTTGTTTCATGTATAAATTAACGTATGCTATCTAATAAAAATATTATTAAGATAAATTTGCAATATAGTTAACAATAATGTATAAATCATCTACCATATTTTTTTAAAATGGAGCATTAATACATTTGAATCAATATAGAATGGATATGGTTAAAAGTAATTTAAAAAATATTTGGAAAAGAAACAAGAATGAAAATTATCTTATTATATGACATTGTCAATGTGCATCTTGTGTTTGTCTAAGAGAAATGTAATCATAATCCATTATGAGATTATATGGAAATTGTTTAAAGGATAAGTTCTTGATTGTATCATATTACTAGTGAAGGTGGATAGGAATAGAGAGATACTTAGAAATATCTTGCTAGTTAAGGTTTAAAAGATGGTTTGTAAAATAATCTCTTGTTAAAAAAATTGTGAGAAAAGGTACAACATGGACATGTGGCTATGGCCATATAGATAAATGTAGTATACTAATATAATATTTGCTAATAAATAATTGTCATCTCCTTAAGTTCATGGAAAATACCTATCTATTTAAAGAAAATTTAGTACATAGATTATAGTATGTAAGGAAAACATTTTTTGTTGGCTTTTCTTTTAGGACTTGTTTATCCATTATAAGAACATTAAGAAGTGATATATTATGGGCCCCTCTAAATTCTATGTTTATAATCAGAAAGAAAAATTGGGGTCATCTACTAACTTCTTTCTTAGGCTTAAGATATATATTTAATTATATTTATTTAATTTAAATAACTTTATCAACTTAACAATGAATTAAAATTACTTAGTTCGATAATCCATCTCTAAAGAGAAATACTTGAATAGATGAATCCTTGAATAAGTTATGGCTTAGTTTCTTCCTTTTTATGCATCTTGATCACTTTGGCTTGAGTAGTGTAGAGCTCTAGAATTGTTCAAGGAGAAATTAAGATTCTTGTGTAATTTAGGAAATAATAGTGGCTATCTAATTGAAATAACCAAAATTGGTATTCCTTTTAGATAATTTCTAGCTATCACCATAATGAAAATGAAAAATTCTCCATCTGTAAAATTCTATAAGTAAACATTTATAATTAAAAATTAATGTTGTTTGATTTCTTCCAATAGGAGATGCATAAAATAAAAACAAATAGAGAAATATTAGATAATCTCTCTCTCTCTCTCTCTCTCTCTCTCTCTCTCTCTCTCTCACACACACACACACACACACACACACACACACACACACACAAACTCACTCTCACACACTCATGATCAATCTATAGTGATTGAGTCAAAAAATATCTTACAAAATGTTCGTAAGAAAATAATGTTGAGTTTCACTTAAAGAACATGGAAAGTATCATGATATTTATAAAATATGACTTAGAAACAAATTTTTTAATATATGTGAAAAAATAATATCATATGCAATTTGTTGATATGTCTTTCAACACACCAACTAGTAGTGAGGGGTGTTTATTTGGTAAGGGTTTTATAATTAAAGATATACCTTGGGCCCTTAATAATAATCTACATATATTAGAAATGAGATATTGAATGAATGAGAAAGGAACAAATTGAAAGAACTATTGATCATTAATAGTTTGCATCAACATTGCATTAACATATAATACAAGGACACTTCAATATAAGCATTGCACATTCTTTTATTGTGTTCATTTAGTCTTATTAAATTAGTGATGGAGTTTTAATAAGACTCAAGGAAGATCAATACTCCATTTTTCACATATTAGACACTTGAAGTTGTTCTTGAGGACTACATTGTGTAAACTCAAACATCATTTAGAAGGGAAAATGTTTTAGGAGCTTGATAGGTGGAAATGGAATAATAGTGTCTCAAATAAAATAATGACACCTCCAATAAAATTAAATGCATTCACATCCTAATATAAAACATATCGAATTAAATGGTTGCTCTTTCTTGCTCCCACCTACTCCAACCCCCCTTTATGTTTTCAAACTAGGGCTTCCTACTTCTGACTATGGGCTCTAGGTACGATTTGGTTGTTGATTTTCTTATTTTTTCCTTTGCATGTAGATGCCTCCCTTCCATGCGTGTTCTCCTAGGGGGTGCCTATTTTTTAAAATTTAGAGTTTTTCTCATCCTGTATGTTTGTTGAACTTCTTCTTTTGGGGTTTCGACTTTCCATAATGGAGCAATGAATGACATTGAAGAATAATTCTCTAGATTTATCCTTTGTAGTTGGGGCTTCTAGGTTTGTAGTGTAGATTTTGGAACCTATGGATGACTCTCTATAGGCTCACTAGGGGTTTGAAGGGTTTTTAAAATCTAGTTGGCAAGGTTGGAACTATTATGCATAGTGCCCCCCTTCTCACAATTCTTATGTAGATGCGATGAACAACAATATTTTTGTGAATGCCTTCCACCCTTTTGTTATAGTTGTAACTATGAAGGTGAAGGGAAATAATTAGGTAAGGGATTTCCACCTATAAATACCTTGCATGATCAAAGGAAACAACAATTTCCTCTTTCCCATGCTAATATTTCTCCTATGGCGACTTTGGCAAAACAAGTGACCTATTGCGAGAATTTATTCATGAGTAAGGGTTTGATTTATAGATTTTTTCCTTTGGCCATCTCTTCCTAATGTACAATTTAAATGGATTTCTAAGAATTTCTCTCCTTTGGTTAAGGGTAATAAAATTTACCTTTCTACTACAGGTTTGTTTATGGTTTGTCTTGATTCTTCTAATGATAGATGAGTTATGTTATACAATGGAGATTGGATGTGGGCTTTACATCCTCTCTCAATTCACTCTTGGTCTCTCTCTTTCAACCCCATGAAAGAGTTTATTGGTATATCACATGTTTGGGTGAGATTGTGTTATCTTCCCTTATTGTTTTAGTATTTTTAAGCACATGAGGTCATAGGCAATGCTCTTGGTGAATTCCCGAAGGTGGACTTGGCTTCAAAGAATTTACTCACACTTCATTTGCGCTCATCCTAGTGGAAGTTGACCTATCAAAAGCTTTGGCAAGTGAGGTTCTACAAGTTAATGATTGATCTTGGTCTCAATTGGTTGATTATGAGGGTATTCCTTTTTGATGTAGGTGTTACTTTATTATTAGGAATATAACTTCATATTGTTCCCATTGTTTGTGTAAGTGGTGTTCTTCATTGTGGTGGAAAAATGCTCTTCCTAACAATCTTATAGGGTTTCCTAAAGATTCAATATCTAATTCAAAGGATTTGGAGCCCCTATCATCCATTCCAAAAACTTCCTTTGGGCTTGATGAGACTCTTTTTGATCCTTTGGCTAATAATATTGAAGCCCAACAATGCATTTCTATTGTTTCTATTCAACTATCAACTTCTAACTGTTAGTTGATTGTTCTTGAGATGGTAATTTTCCAATCAACAACTCATCATTGTTCCTTAGATTGTGTAGTGCCCTTTGATGGGTTCTCTAGGGGGCATCTACTCCCTCTTCTCTTTGGTCTATAGATTTCCATGTCAACTCTTCATAGACAATTGTACTACAAAGGAGGAAGAAAGGTCTTCCTAAGTTGGTCTCTCATCTTCACACCAAGCCTATGGGTGTGAGGGTGTATAGGGTTGAATCTATAATTGTTTAGTCTTAGGCAACTTGGTTTCTTTTGTTATGTATATATATTGTTCTTTTTTTTTTCTTTTGTAACAAAATTCGGACCCTGTCAAAAATCCAACTTACTTTAATAAAACACATTCGTGTCAAAGTCTCCTTCCATTATATAAATTATAACCATATTACGTAATTACACTTTTCTTGTCAACTATGTACCACTACTAAAGAACGAAACAATTATGACCTTTTATTTCTTTAATTACTTTATCAAACTAACAAATTATTTGATTCTCTTTTAGATTAATTACTATATAACTTATTAAACCTAGATTTATAGTTTTATATGGGCTATGAGGGATTATTGTATCCATTTGAGCTCGTATGAAAGGAGGGACAAGAAAAAATTCCTTGCGGCGCTCCATAACGTTAACCATGGATGATGATTTGGTCTTTGTGGCTGATCTATTCCTCGCTAATGGCAAATAAATCTACATGTGCCACAACCTCATTCAACGCAAAATCTAGTTGGGCACACGTGGATGAAGTATACTACTATGCTTGATTAATGTCCGCCTTGAAGCTTTCGAAATTCTTCTACAGTTTAATTATGATATTTTAATCTGGTTTAAAGCAAATTGGTCGTAGGAGCACACAAATGTATCAATTAATTACTTTCACATTGACTAAGAATAAAACGTTTAAAAATCATGGCTAAAAGACGCGTTTTGTTCCAAACAATTGTTGCCTTTGTTGAATGAGATGATAAATCCCTGGGATGACGCGGACGTGCATACGTAGACATGTTCTGTATATTGGTGATCCCTATATAAAGGGTTTTGGCCTGTAATTATTCGACCATCATAATCCCTTCGAAATTTTCATTATTTGAAAACGATTGCGCCAATCGTAGTATCATTGTTGCAGCAGCAGCGGAAGAATACTAACCATGCATATTAATTGCTTCAGTACAACTGTAAAGGAGAAGCGTGGAAGAGTGAAGATTATGACAGCAGATGGGGAGTTCATAAAAGTGTGGAGTCCTGTGAATGTTAAGAAAATACTTGCTGACTATCCAGACCATGAAATGTTTGAAGCAAATCATAGTGATCGACTGAGTATGCACAGTCGACCTCTTTCTCCAACCACAAAGCTTCGATCAGGTCGCCTCTATTTTCTCATTCCTCTTCCCATGCAGTCCACATCCTCTTCCACCTCTTCTCAGGCCGGTCGACCACAAATATATAGTAAATCTGTTTCCGATAGACATTTAACGACAGGTGATATTAAGCCGAGATTGATTTCGTCGACTAATAAGGGATCCACAGTGCGTCTGAGGATTAGAGTAAGTAAAGAAGAAGCTGCTTCGTTTCTGTCGGTCGAGGGGAATAAGGTAATGGGAGATGTACTGGCTCCCTTAATTCAACACGCTATCAACCAGAAGCGTCAAAATTCTTGGGATTCGTTTGCACCACGATGGAAACCTAGTCTTGAAACAATATATGAACAGCTGAGCCCACGTTTGTGACGGTTCTAAACAGTAATACTGTTTATTGATATGTATACTCAAGGTTGTTGTATTGAGTCGTTAGTGATGTTGCATTTGTTCTTGATTTTGATCAGATAGGCAAAACAAAATGTATTTGCGTGTTAGAAATCTGTTGGGTATATACTCAATACGAGAGTAAACCCAAAAGATGGAATGGAATTAGTGTTGTGACAATGCCTCCAAAAAAAAAATTAATATTGAAACATAAGATGCATAAGCCACCCCTAATGATTTCAGTGAGGATCCACCAATGTAAGTGTATACACACAAGACTGTGCTTTTTATTTTGAAAAGAGAAACTTTTCGGCTAGAAAGCCCATCTCGAAACTGAATGGAAAGACATATAGCAATGAAATTAACATCAAAATGAAATGTTTGTTGATGCATAACCGGATGGTTCGTATTCTTAATTATTCTATTCCGTGGCTTGCCAATTACATCTCAAACTATAATTAAAGCAGCATTAAAATCAATTGAGTATGAATGAATAAGAGTTAGTACAAAAATAATGGAAGATATAAGGATTATTCTTAAAGAAATTTAAATTTCAAAGAAAAAAAATAGTTAGAGTGAGGTTTATTGGTGTCTTTATTCACTAATTTTAACATTAATGTTGAACTTTAATTTCCATTGTTTAGTAATGATTAAACTTACACTTTTGTTTATTCAACATTAAGTATATGATTTGGGTGTTTAAAAGTTTCTAAACGAGGAATAACAGCTTAGTGTGCAATGAGTGTGCCTAAGAAGTATGGAAGGTCAATAAGGATAAATTTTGGTTTACTTTTTGCATACATTTATGCAGTACATGAGGTCAATTGGTAAGCAATTTAGCCAATGATGTTGTTTTTGCAAAAATGGTCTCAATGGAGAAGTGACAGCTTCAAATAGACTATGTATCCATTTACAGGAATCCAAACATGATTGAAATAAAACCTCTGAATTAGGAAGATAATTAGGCTCCATTACCAACAAGCTCATGTTATGTTTACAATAAGGAGAGAGGGAGAGAGAGAGAGGATGAGGTAGGGATATAAAGAGGGGGAGATAGAGGGGGGGAGAGAGAGAGAGAGGAGTAAGGAGATAGAGATAGAGAGGAAGATAGAGATAGAGATAGAGATAGAGAGAAGGAGAAGTAGAGGAGGGAGAGATAAAGAAAGAGAAAGGAGAGAGGGATAGATAAAGATGGAAAAGATAAGTATATAGAGAGGGAGATAGATGAATGGACATGTCTAGAGATAAAGGGGGAGAGAGGAAAATAGAGGTAGAGATGAAGATAGAGCAAGAGAGGAAGAGGGAGAAAAATAGATAGAGAGATGTAGGTAGAGGGAGAGATAAATATAGAGAAAGAAAGGGAGATAGAGAGGGAGAGATAGAGAGGATGAGATAGAGAGATATAGAGGAGGGAGAGGGAGATATAGAGAGATATAGATGGTGAGATAGAGAGATGGGGATATAAGCAGATATAGAGAGGGGAGGAGAGGGAGAGAGAGATAGAGATAGACAAATAAAGATAATTAGAAATACATAAATAGAGATACAGGGGGAGAGAAATATGAGAGATAGAGAAAGGGAGAAAGAAGTATGGGGAGATAGAGATATATGGGAAGAGAAAGAGAGAGATATAGATATATGGGAAGAGAAAGGGAGAAAGAGGTAGAGATAGAGAGATAGATTGGGGGATAGGGAGGGAGCGAGGGAGGGCTTGAGATGGGGAGAGATAGAGAGAGGGGGGAGATAGAGAGAGGGAGGGAGAGAAAGGGAGAGAGATAGTTAGAGGAGAGATAGAGAAGAGGGGGAGAGAGGGATCTAGAGATAGGTTGAAGAGGAAGAGAGAGAAGATGAGAGAGGGAGAGAGATTAGTAGAAGAGGGAGAGAAAGAAGAGGGGTTAGAGAGGGAGAGAGATAAAAATATGGGGGAGAGAGGGAGAGATAGCTCAATATATATAGAGGGAGAGAGAGACATAGAAAGGGGGTGATATAGAGAGATAGTGATAGAGGTAGAGAAAGATATGGATATAAAGAGATAGAGAGAGAGGAGTGAAATGGAGATAAAGAGAGAAATAGAGATAGATATATAGAGTAGGAGAGATGGAGGGAGAGATGGAGGGAGAGATGGAGGGAGAGATGGAGTGAAAGAGAGAGAGGGGAGGAGAGGGAGAGATAGATCAATAGATAGAGAGGGGAAGATGGAGTGACATAGATAGTGGGAGATATAGAGAGATAGAGAGTGATAGGGAGAGATATATCAATCACCCTCCCTATATGTCTATCTATTCATCTTTATCTCTTTATCTCTCTACTCTCTCTATCTCTTTGTCTCCCTCTCTATCTATATGTTTCTCATTATCTCCCTCTATATATATTTATCTTTTCTTCCCTTTATTTATATTTATCTCCCTATCTCTTTATGTAACTTTATCTCTATCTTTTTCTCTTTCCTATTCTCTCTTTCTCTTTTCCTTTATCTATTTTTCTCTATCTCCCTCACTATATATACCTCTTTCTCTGCCCCTCTTTATTCCTCTATATATCTACCTATCTCTTTATCTCTTTGTTTCCCTCTTTATCTCTCTCTTTCTATTTATCTCTCTCTCTCTCTCTATCTTTATCTCTATCTTTATTTCTCTCTCTTCTCTCTTTTTTCTCCCCATCAATCTTTTTATCCTTTTATTTATATATTTATTCCTCTCTCTTTATCTATCTTCTTCTCTTTCTCGTCCTTTGTCTCATTTTTCTTCCTCTCTCTTCCTCTCTTTCTCTTTTTATCTCTCCACCTATCTATATCTTATCTCTATCTCCCTCCTTTTTCTCTTCCTTTCTCTTTCTCTCTTTCTCTCTCTACATGTTTGTCTCCTTAAGTGTGCAATGGGTACATTGAAGAGGTCTTAAAGGCGAATTATCACATCCTTAATCAAATGACATGCTACCTTGTGCATAACTCCCCAAGGACACATGCCATCCTTGTATTGTTGACATCAAATGGTGAATCAAAAGTTAGTTTCTCTTCTCTCTTTCTCTCTCTCTCTCCCTTCCTCTCTCTCTCTCTATCTCTCTCTCTCTCTCCCTCTATGTCTCTTATATTTCTCTCTCATGCTCTATATCTTTGTCTATTCCTCTCTCTTTTAATCTTGATCTCCATCTATCTCTCTCTTGATATCTATCTATCTAAATTTGTCTCTTTCTCTTATTCTCTATCATTTGAGTTTCTCTCTTTATTACCCAATAGGCTACATATACTGTGAGATTTGAGTATGAAACAAATCTAACACCTACAAACACCTACAAACCACTATTGAGCTGTTGGAAAACAAGTTTCAACTACCATTTAATAGTAAACTAGTTGCAGTTTAATGGTAAAATCCTCTAAAATATTAGGTAAAAGCCTCCAAAATCACACTTATCACATAAAATCCAAACAAATATTGATTTTACAACTGAATGGGAACATTCTATTTCCATTTGCAGTATTTTTTATCAATTTGATGAAAAATTTATTTTTTTCATTTGCATTGGTTTGTGTTTTAAATATCTATGAAAATGTTTCATAATTGAATTATACTTAATCTCTTTAAAGAAAAAAAGTGGATTTTTCTAAATTTATTTCATTCCACTATTTAGCACTTATTATTAATTGTTTAATCTAGCCACATGCAACTAGAATTTGCACCGTATCCATGCACAAACACATACTCTCTAACATATTAACATACATATAGTTTTCTATTGGTGTAATTCTTGAACCTCCCTTAAATGCAAGTGCTACTATATATACCTCTCTCTATATAGAATTGTCTCCCCCTTTATCTCTCTATTTTTCCCTAGTCTCTCCAAAGATCAATTAAACTATTGGATTTTTAATATATTAATTTCATTTGTTCTATATAAAAATATGTTAATTCATAATTATAGTAATTTCATATTTATATTTAATAGTTTTATCGTAGAATATAATATATAATAATAATAATAAATATAATTATATTATATTTGTTTTAATTTGTATTATATAAAATATATTAAATATAATTTGTATTATATTTATATTAATTTTTTGTATTATATAAAATATAATAGTTAGTAATTATTAATTATAATTATTTTATATATGTATTTAATAGCTTTGTTAAAGAATATAATATATAATAATAATAAGTAATATAATTATAGTATTTATAATTTATTTTTCATTATTAAGATCTTGGCGGTAATTTTCATTTTAATAAACATACTCCAAAACCCTCATCGAAACCTTATTTTTAGGCTGCAGCTCACCGAATTGGAGAAGTGAAAGGTCAATACGAGTGAGGAAGAGTTTGGAGGAGTGGAAACTAATAGCGGTGGGGAAAGTAGCAAAGAAAAGTGAAAAACAACCAAAAAAATGGCAAAAAATGATGAGTTCAATTGAGATTCTTTTAATCGTCTTGCATTGATATCGACGCTAGATAGCCATTGATACGTTTTTACAATTCATCTTGTTCATAGAGGGAATTCCTTTGAAGTAATCAACATTCTTAACCAATTCTTTATAATGATGTTAATTTAAGAATAAAATAAAAAAGTGCATTAACTTTAACATTCTTGATCTAAATTGCAACATAAAATAACATTGTATTTTCCTTTTACTCTTTTGGTGGGTGTTGAAACTTACTTTCCTTCAAGCATAATTTATTTTACAATAAAATATATATTCAATTTATTTCCCAATAAAAGTGTGCATACTATCTTTTTACATTTCTTTCCCTTCCTATGTGGATGATATTTTGGATCTAGCTTCAAGAGAATTTCATGCATATGACTCTTGGTATCACAATGATTACAAGTTCTTCTAACTTACTAGTTAAGGTTTAAAGAATAGCTTGTAAAATAATCTCTTGTAAGAAGCTTTTTGTGAGAAAAGGTACAATATAAAAATGTGGTTATGGTCATATAGGTAAATGGAGTATATTAACATGATATCTACTAATAAATAATTTTCTAACTCAAGGTAAGAGAAAATGCCTATCTATTTAGAAAAAAATTTAGTACCTATATTATAGTATGTAAGGCAAAAAAATTCTTTTGGCTTTCCTTTTAGGACTTGTTTATCCATTATAAGAATATTAACAAGTGATATATTATAGCCCCCTCTAAATTATACCTTTATAATCAACAAGGAAAAATGGGGTCACCTACTAACTTCTTTCTTAGGCTTAAGATATATTCCATTATATTTATTTAATTTTATCAACATAACAATGCATTAAATTTAGTTAGTTTGCTGATCCATTTGTAAATGGAGATATTTTAATAGATAAATCTTCTAATAATTTATGGCTTAGTTCATTCCATTTTATGCATCTTGATCGCTTTTGCTTGAGTAGAGTTCTAGGATTGTTCAAGGAAAAATTAAGAATCTTGTGTAATTTTTGAGATAATAGTGGCTATCTAATTGAAATAACCAAAATTTGGATTCCTTTAGATAATTTCCAACTATCACCAAAACTGAAAAAAATCCCCCATCTTTAAAAATTCTTCAAGGAAACATTTTGATTAAATATAAATGTTCTTTGATTTCCTCCATTAGGAGATGCATAAAATAAACACAAATGGAGCAATATTAGATAATCTCTCTCTCTCACTCACTCACTTACTCACACGCACACATGGTTAATCTATAGTGATTGAGTGAAGAAGATATCATAATTTTTTAGTAAGATAATAACACTGAGTTTCACTTAAATAATATGGAAAATATCATGATATTTATAAAATATGACTTAGACATAAAAAACTTTAATATATGTGAAAAAATAATATCATATACAATTTATTGACATGTATTTCAACACACCAACTAGTAGCAAGGGATGTGCATTGTGTAAGGGTTTTATAATTAAAGATATACCTTGGGCCCTTTATTATTAGAAATGAAATATTAAATGAATTGGAAAGGATATTTAGATTTAAAGCATTATTGATAATTTCTAGTTTGCATCAACATTACATTAACGCATAATACAAGGACACTTCAATAACAACATTCTAAATTCTTAAATGTGTGCTTTTAATCTTAAATTAAATTATTGATGGAGGTTAACTAAGGGTGGGGTCCCATGGAGGGGGGCTTCCTGAAAAGTTTTAGTGGGTGCTACTGTAACGCCCGCCGGGCAAGCCCCAAAGAACAAACATCAAAAGAGCGCAAATAATTTTTTTTTTAGAGGAATATAAATAATCATCACATCAATATTAAATGATCATATATAACAATAAAATCAACTATGTCCTTTGGGCCCCCCACGAGATTACGTTGAAAAATAGATATTATTAAACATCATTTCATAAGATATCATAAATTTTATCACAAGATAACCCATAATACATTTCATAGCCAATTAAAATTACAAAGTAATTAATTACATTACATCATCTTTCAATGTTACATCATCCATAAAGTTACATCCTGAATCCTAAACATGTGGGATGAATACAATATACAAGTTATCAAAATACAATGAGATCAACTATAATAAATCTTCAATTGGATAAGATTGAAGCCACGAACGCTGATGGGGAACCCAACGGTGTGCGGAGCACGTTCCACCCGACCACCCCCGTGCTAAGAGGTGACAGAGAAGTAACTCCGACCAAGATTGACAACAAAAGGGTACAACCAAATAAAAGGTACCAACATAAATCCATCACACAATACACCAATTAAAAAGAGCAACCAATAACATCAAATCACAATGTTCTAAAGATGCAAGATGATAACCCAATATAAATGAGATCATACAATACATGCTAAAGATGTAATACTTATAAATCAATTTAAATCAATTCAAACAACAATCTAAATCAATTCCCATACCCCACTTCCAGAGGAACACAATAAAACAACACATGGGCAACTAGGGGAGAGTGTCATCGCATAGTCCTACATGGGCTGTCCTGTGCTCTTCCTCCCAACTGGAGGCGCCGGTCCCATCTATGGCTGTCCTGTGCTCTTCCTCCCAACTGGAGGCGCCGGTCCATAGGGTGACTCATGCGGAGCCGTAGACCTCTCGTGAGGACGAGGCCACGACCTTGCCAACCACGGCCTTCTCAGCCTTCCATTAGTCTGCAGAAGCACTAATGAAGACGAGGCATCCATTTTTAAAATCTTGCAATGATATTACTACCCAACCCAACCCTCCTAAGTTAATTATTAGGTTTTCACTTATTTACTAACTCACTCGTGGGTTATCCTGAGCTCTTCCCCTTAAACGGGGCGCTGGCCCCCACGAGGAGCCACTCTCCCTAGAGACCCATCAAAACAAGGGGGGTTTGTACCATGCCAAACATAATCATCAAAGTATGACAACAAATAATACGCGAGGCATAAACCATCTCGCAAGTAAAATACCATAATAAAATCTCATAATTCGGTACACCCCATTGATAAAATATAACTCAATAGAATTTCAAGATAAAAGATATAAATTCAACAAACCCAACTTCCTCTGGAAGACTAAAGAGTTACATAAAAAGGGGTTCCCACATCAAGGAAATAACAATGTCCCAAAACCCAACAATTCAACAAGATTAAATTTTGAAATTAAATAATTAAAAGTGATAACCTATTTAATTCCAAAACAGATTACCAAATAATTTTCTTTCCTAAAATACAATCGTATTACAAACAGAATAAATAAATAATGCTGTTAAATCAGCAATATCCTTTCAAAGTTGAGAATCCTATAAAACAGATTTAATTCTATTTTGCTAATATTTTCATGGAACAATTTTTGCTTTATTATATTTTTTCTAAAAAAAAACAAGAAACAGAATCTAACTATACAGATTTATTTTCTAGATAATAGTTGAGTTACAGAAAATAAAATATAAATCAAAACAAAATGTCTATTAAGCATATTAAACAGTATAGATATATTTTCTTCTAAATAACTATTGCATTAACAGAAAAATATCATCTAAAATCCGAAACGAAATAGAACAATATATGCATCCATGCCTTTGTTTAACTATTAGCTATATATAACAGAATATACTCATCAAAACGAAATTTAATATATATACATATCTGTATACTGTACACAGAATCGAATAAGATATATATATAAATTTTTTTTATCAGAAAACACAGAATAATTAAAGTAACTAATAAATATATATATATGTAAAATATATATATATATATATGTATATATTTATTTATATATATATATACACATATATATATATACAAAGATAAATACCCGCACAATGGAGATTACTATATAACAAAATCCGCGGAATAAATAAAAAGGCAAATAAAATTCATATGGGAATTTTATTCCCAACGCGCACAGCCAAGCAATACTTCGCCGCCGGCCGTGGCAGTCTACGGACTGCTCACGGCAGTCCTACGGACTACCGTGGATAGTCCGCAGGCTGTCCCACGGACCGGTGGCGGGGTGGTGGGTACGGCCAAGGCCGACCCCCCCCACACACAGCCAAATGAATTTAAACAAAAATTGAATACTGTGCAAATTTCAGCGGATTAAATTTTTTTTTTTTTAAATTTCATAAGTTCGAAAATAGATGCATATATATATATATACCATATATATATATATATATGCAGAGATAAGGACATTTTTCATAGAAAAAAAAATAGGGAAAAGATATTACTGCATAGTTACTGTGCCAAATTGAAAAAAATAGAACTGTTTTAATAAAATGCAGACACAGACTAGAATTTCACACCCAGAGATTCACTGGAAATAAAAATTGTCCCTACCCATATGTATATTTTCATATATATATATATATTTTTAAACAATTTGAGACAGCAACTACTGTTTGTTCCCAGATTACACAGAAACCCTTTTTAATCAACAACAAATCAGAAACCCCAAACAACGATTTAGAAACCCCAAAGAATTTCATTAAATAAATAACAATTATACATTTTCTGATTTAAACATTCTTGAATTAACCATAACCCCAGTAGATTTTCTCTCTACAATTATTTAATTTTCATCCCTAAATATAAATTTCACACATAGAAAGCAATTCCTATTTAACAGAGAATAACAATTATCAAGAGTAGAACCTGGCGTCCTACGCTTGCAGCAAACTGTAGAAGCCTTGCCCCCCTCTTGCTGCACTATTCCTTTGCTGCAAATCTCCCAGCAACAGATCCAGAAAACTTCCTTCCTCTTCCCAATTTCTCCAAAAATAGAAAATACTAAAGACTGAAGAAAATGATTGCCAATAGAATTTTCCCAGCATTCGAACCAAAATCCCCTCAAACAAAGAGAAACTCTTAATAAATTTCATGCCCAGAAGTCCTTTCAATTCCTCTTCCCGTGAATACCAGAGGTCATAATTCAAAAATCAAATAATATTTTACCCTAATTTCATTTTGATGTTTTTCCCAAATAACAAATGCATTTAATTAAAACTAAATAAATTATAAATTCATAACATAAACTTTTATTTAAATAAATGTATAAATATGCCTCATTTCCACAATTCTTCATTAAATTCAAAAACAACCATTGAGAGATTCCAAATAAATGCAATGTTTCTTTATTATTTCAAATATTTATTCATTGCCATATTTAATTATTATTTTATGTTTTTATTTTACCAATCATTTAATTATTTAAATTACCACATAACACCATTCACTACTTTAGATAAATCATATAATCATACAAGGACCAACGTAACCACTCAAACGAATGAGACTACTATGCACAACCCATAAAGATACAAAACTGTTGTCAACTTGGTACGGAGTTACTTTTCATGTCACCTCAAATAATTCAACTTCCTGCCATTGGGTTGGTTCAATGCTCGCCCAGACCTACCGAAATAGGTGGAATCGAGTCTTATTCCTGCAAAGCCTGCATCCACAAAGTGATATACAATATACATAAAATAAAAGCATTATGAGGAGGATTCACAGTGTAGGAGGGCGCTCACGAACGAGTGATGCTACCTGTCCCCTCACCAAAACATATCATAAAATTTTACACCACATCATAAATTACTATTCTATAGTCTATTGCATCTGGCTGACACCAGAACATGAGGAATTTTTTAAAGGTGGTGATCCCATGAGCTTAGTAAAGCAGTTCAGCTTAAAATATTAAGCTCCAAATTTTAAGAAAGTTGGTGGTCTCATGAACTTATTTACTATGCAGTTCAACTTAAAATTTAAGCTTGGGAATTTAAGGAAGTTTAAAAGTTGAGATGATTGAAAAATAGAAAATAAAATTCCTAAACTATAGGGGAAATCTCCAACCCCACCCCATTTTCACCCCCTCAAATCTACAGTCCTAAAAGGTAGGAGTTGCTATTCTTCAGGAAAAGATTTCAATTAATCCTATAGCAATTTTTTTTTGACTTCATAAGACCTCTTGCTCCTTAAAAATAGATTCTGAAGACCCCTCTTGGGACCCCACCCTAAGACTCAAGGAAGATCAATACTCCAATTTTCACATATTAGACACTTGAAGTTATTCTTGAGGACAACATTCTACAAACTCAAATATCATCTACACGAGCAAATATTTTAGGAGCTTGATAGGTGGAAATGAAATAATAGTGACTCAAATAGAATGAAAAAAGCTCCAAAAGAATTAAATGTAGTCAGATCCTAATACAAAATATAAAGGAAAGTCCATTGCAACATTTTTTTAAATCAAAATGGTTTCTCCTTCTTGCTCCCACCTCCTCCAACCAACCTCTATGTTTTGAAACTAGGGTTTCATACTTCTATTTGTGGGGCTCTAGGTGCTATTTGGTTATTAATTTGACTATTTTTCCTTTGCATAGGGATGCCTCCCTACTATGTGTGTTCTCTTAGGGGTGTTTTTTGTTTCACCTATATATGTTTTGTCATCATGTAGGTTTGGTGTTTCTTCTTTTGGGGATTTTGCTTCCCATAATGGAGAAATGAATGACAATCTAGAATAGGGTGAAGCCACAATAGTGGTTTACAATTGAAGTGAGGAAGGAAAACTCACAAAAAATGAATGTATGGAAAAAAATTTGATTTTAGGGGTTCGTACGAACCTATTGGTTCGACTGAACCAATTAGGGGTTCGGTAGAACCTAGGTTCGGCCAAACCCTCTTAATACTTTCCTGCCAAAAAAGCCATCAAAACCCCTTATAGAAGGGGGGTTCGAATGAACCAGGCTTCGAATGAACCCTGGTTCGAGTGAACCCCTAGTGGTTCGCTCGAACCCCTAGGGGTTCATTCGAACCCCCTTTATTCCTCATTCCCCCTGAGACAGAAAAAAAACTTGAATTTTGGCACTTTGGAGCTCAGTTTGAGGATGAAAATGGAGGAATATTCACAAACCCAACTGGAATTAGGTAGTCCTCAGAATGATCTATCCAACGAATATAATTTTAGGTTTTGGTTTTATTACGATTTGATATTTTAGTTTTATTAAACATAGGTTTTCCATCAAAATGAAGGTCTCTCGTCGCACACATGCGGAAAAAATAGCAGACATCAAAAAATAAAAATAAAAATATGAGGCACCCGATATTGAATTCTTTGATCCCAATAGAAAAATTGAATTTCAATACATATAAAAAAAAGTTATGCGTTATACAATCAAAAAGGTTCGAATTATAATTGGTTTGAATTCGAAACTTGATTAAAGAAAAAATATTCAATAAAAAACTATCTAGCCAAGTGGAAGCACTAGATACCATAGTTTTAAATCTAAATTCGAAAGAATTAGAATTTATCCCCTTCATGAAAATAGTTGCTATACTTGTGCGTCACTTTTTAAAAATGTTGTTTTTTGAAAAAAACCAGTTTTTGTGGGAGATGGAAAAAGAAGTGGAATCTGATTCCAAAAATTTTGAATTTTTTTTTTTTAGAATCTACAGACAAAATGTGACTAGACTCTAGTTTGCATCATCTTAAAATTCTTCACAGTTTAGCTGCTATAGGTGCCCGAATGTGAAGATTTAATTTTAAAAAATAATTTCAGTGTCTAGTTTGGCCAAAAATTGTAAACCACTATTGTGGGATCACCCAATAACTCTCTCCTTGAAATTTATCCTCTCTAGTTGGGGTTTCTTAGTTTTTATTGTGGATCTTGTTACCTAAGGATGACTCTCAACAAGTTCATTAAGGATTTGAAGGTTTTTATGATATGGTTGGAAGGGTTTGGATTGTTGTGTATAGCCACCCCCTTCTCACAATTCTTATGTATATGCGATGAACACCAATATTTTCATAAATTCCTCCCACCCTTTTGTTATAGTTGCAACTAAGAAAGTCAAGGGAACTGATGTGGATAGGGGATTTACACCTAGAAATACCTTACATGATTAGAGGAAAGAAAAATTTCCTCTTTCTTGTGCTAATGTTGCTTAGGTATGGTGACTTTGGGGTAGGAAGTGATCAATTTCAAGAATTTATTCATGAGGGTGGCTTTAGAATAGTGGTTTACACTTTATTAGAGGAAGGAAATTTCACAATTTTCTTGTTCGCCATATTTCATGGGTTCAGCCGAACACAATGGTTCAACCGAACCATTTCTTTGGTTCGGTCAAACCATTGTGTTCGGCCGAACCTATGCTTTGACCGAACCAAAGAAACCCTAAGAAAAAACAATATTTAAATAGGTTCGGTCGAACATGGGTTCGACCAAACCCCCTAATATGACAAAAAGAAAAAATTCGTTCATTTTACCCTGCCACTTTTACTACTTGTTTTACCAGTCACTGTCCCTACTGTCCCTAGTGCGTGCGGCGACCCGAGAGCATGACGACGACCAAACAAAGGTGTTTCTTTCTGGCCAAAGCAAATTTGAGTTCGGCTGTTCAAAATTCATCATTCTAGTTTGCATATCGAGCACTATTGACAGGTTAAAATGAATTCAAATTGCACTTGTTTGAAAGTTTTTCAAGCATTTTCAATATAGTATTTTGCTTCCCTATCAAAACTATCAACTATCTGTTAGGGGATGAGAGGTCTATAATTCAAAACTACACCCATTGAACTTGCATTTATATTTGGCATGTATTTTAACTTGTTCAATTTTTTTAAATCAATCCAAGGGTTTGAGTAAAGAAAAATGAGTTTCCTCCCAAAGTTAGTGCAAAGAAACATTATAATGGCTCTCAACATATTCTAAAAAATGGAGATAAATAAATTCCTAAAGACTAGAAGTGTAGGGGTCAAGGTCACAAAATAATTTTAAAACTACAAATTTAGGGTCAAACTTGTAGATGAAAATGTAAATTTCATACATGTAGGAGTGAACCATGAAAGTCATAGCTTGGTTTGTTAAGGTGTCATAATATTAAATCTTATAAAAAATCAAGAATCATATCATTGATTATGTACATTACAATAAAATATCTCCATATAACAAATGAAGCTAAAAACCCTAACCCTCTTTGTCAATTCTATAGTGTGCTTGCTACATGAGTAATTTTTTTTATGAAAACCATGTTTAGGAATGAAAATATCCAATCCCTTATGCTTCTAAACTAAAGTTTGCAATGCTTATGGTTCTTTTGGCCTTATAGATTCTTGAATCATTTTATAATATAAAACCAAAATATAACCTACTTTGGCTCTAATAATTGTAAACCCTTTAGGAATTCTAAATTGTTGCATCTTGTCTTGATTTTCCCACCATTGTTATTCCTTTTGAAATTTTTACAAATTAGGCAAAGAATCCTTGCACTTATATAGAGGATCCTTAGGTATGTTCTTAAAATTATTTAAGGTTAAATGACTTAATCTAAAATAAAGGCATATACGGATCTCTTGCAATTGTAACCTCTTTACTAGTGTTCAAACATATTTGATACCTTGATGGCATGACATAGATGATGTTGCTTGATATTGTTTTATCCATGGATACCCAAGTAAAATATGAGATACATCTAAAGAACAAATAATATGACATAGAATAAGAACTTCCCTCATCTTTTAGACCAAAAAATTAAGGTAAAATAATGTATCCTATAGTTTCAATCAACATATCATTAGTCAATTTTAAATAAACCCTCAAATATGCATATGCTTGTTTATAAAATGATGATAAAACAAAAATTATTCAATGCATACATTTTATTGGTGAGTAAGATCAATAAACACACCCTTACATGGTTCATGATCCACACAAAACCAAAGGACCATTATAATTATTTGGTAATATCTCACAATGTGAAAAAGGTGTCGAAAAAATTAGCATACCTAAACCATAAATTGACTTGTCATAAAGTGGGTGGGTAGCTTATTGGTGGAGATTTTCATCCTAACTAGTTCATGGAAATTTCAACATGGTATTAGAGCCAAGCTAGGTGCATTTGACACCTATGTTGTGGCTCAAGGGAGTGTGTTGGAGAAATGATACACACCTAAGCCATAAAAGGACTCATCACAATGTGAGCCATTAGCTCAATAGTAGAGCATCCTAACACCAAATGGGAGGTCCTAAGTTTGAATACTGGTTAGTCCATAGAAATTTCTATAAAAGTCAATCACTCTAGTACATAAGAAGAATAATAAGTACCCTTATAATTTTTATTAATACCAACAAATCATTCCTCACATACATAGGTGAATCAATGATTTCAAGCTCGTCAACATGTATATGTACCTCAATCTCATGACCCTCATATAAAACCATTTTATTAGATTTATTTAGTGTAAAATATTTAAATTTTCATTAGGAGGAACAATTGAAGGATTGACCCCAATATTAACCCCCTCAACCTATTTTTTTTATCAATCAAATCCTTAATCAATTATTCCTTAATCCCATAAAATGTTGAGTATAATTACTATTAACTCTACAATTTAATAACAAAATTCTTTCTCATTATATCTTTTGGGAATAACTTTAGATTTATCTAATGGCCTAATAGGAGGAAGTGTAATCATGCAAGCACTAAGTAAATTTTGAAGCACATTTTACAAAGGAAAAAGTTGGAGGCTTTAGAGTCATAATTATATTAGAAACATTTATAATGTATAGTTTCTACAATGGTCATTTCCATTTTTTTTACTATCCTTTTGGAAATAATTTTTCTTTTCAAATTTACAAGGGTAGGATGATGTAGATGAAGCATTAGAAGATCCATAATTAAGTGCGGTAGCCTCTAACAACTTTAGTTCTTAACATTCATCTCACTTGCACATGCAAATGTTAAGAATGTATATACTTTGTAGATCCTTGTTTACAGTCAAAAAATCTAAAATAATAAACTTCAATCCAACATTCCCAATATTTGCATTGACCAATTTCAATAATAAAAAATAGACCCAAATGGAAGATAATACTATTAAATTTCATGGGAAGAACTTAGCCAATAACTTGTCATCATACAAAATATCCAAATATGTAGCACTAAAGAACCTTGAATGTGTCATGGGATCTCCTTTAACATTGTGCATCTTAAATCTAGGATCCAAAAATCCAACAAAAAATGGATATGTAAAATTTTCAATAGAAATTGAATTGTGTTTGATTTTTATATGTATGTCTTTCTTTGTTTCCATTAGGTAAGGAATCAACATTACTTTTCATCTCAACAAGCCTTTAAACATTAATGTCAAGGGTAGATAGAGGAACACTAGGATTAAGGACATGAATGAAAGTGGCAAGATGAGAAATGGAAGGTGGTGTATAAATTTGTCATGACATAATAAATGAGTGTGGAGTGACAAAGACTTGCATAGGAATATCATAGTGAGGGGAACATGGGAAGTGTAAACAAAACTAATGAGAACTAATGTGGAGAAAAGAGAACTATGTGCATCATAATAAGTAAGCATGAGATGAGATCTAGGAAAAAGGAGAGGATAAATTTGGGGAGATTTGGTGGAAGGAGAAATAAACTACTTAAGATAGATAGGAGTAAAACAATAAGGAGGAATACATGAAGAAGAAGCTTGGGATGGAGGGAAAATGACACATCACTCAAAGGGATTGTTGAGCTTATCCTTTTACCTATTTAACTTTAAGTACTTTCTTTCCACATGGCTTATTAATCAACATAGTATATGAAGGAGATCAATCATTGTACTAGGGTTAATATTACTAGCCAAATTTGCAAGATCCAAAGAAAGGTTGTGTGCATCAAAGCTATATCTTGATTACCATTTTCTCAACAAGGGCCTCATGGTCAAATGATTCTTCTCCATTATGATAAATTTAGTATCATGCATATTCCCAATCATACCAATTTTAGCTTGATTCACAACCATGGTGGGATTGAACTATGACTTCTTATAGTTAGGAAAAGAGGATGATTTTGGTATTAGAAGGAAATAAGGATCGAACAATGTTTAGATTTGATTAAGAAATTAGACAATGAGAAAGCACTTAAATCTAAAAACTAAATAAGATTCAAGAAAACCTTTAAACTACTTGGGTATCAAAGAATGATTTACATAATAAAAAGTTGAAAATTTACAAGTAGAAATACCAAGTTACAAAAACAAGAATAATTGTTATGGTAATAGAAAGAGAAAATGCTTCCTCTTTAAAAACATGTTTATTAAGAGTTCTAATTTACATAGTGTTGAGAAGCACATAATATAATAAACATGATTCAAGTACCAAAACATTAAGTATGATGATTGGGATGAGAGGATCAACTTGGGGAGGATTATTATAACATCATTAGTTGGAACTTTTAAATTTTATCTCTTTGTGTTCCATGTTGTTTTTAATGTTCTTAATTAGAGTGCGGATGATGTTAATATACATTTAATGATGCATTTTGAAATTTATTTAGTAAAGGTCTCATTTTGTACATCTTTAGTAATTGTATAAAAATTTGGAATATTTTGGTTAATACATCTTATTGAAGCCATTCATTTGAAATTTTTTTGAAGTCCACAACCAAATGGTTTGTGATGACCTCTTGCCTTCAAGAATTTCTATTATGCTCATCAATTTCAAACCATTTTGGGGTTCTTGAATGTTTTTAAATTTTAACAAATTCATTACAAAAAGATGGATTTTGAATTTCTTTTTCTTTTTCACATTTAGGTTCTCTTCTTATATAATTTGGAGACACATTGAGTTTCATTGGTTCATGTGAGATATTTATAACAAGTATGCAATTAAGTCAAACTTTATTAGATTTGATTCAAGTAATATGACATATTTATTTTGCTTTCCAATCTATAATTTTTTTATGTTCTCAAGGCTATATAATTGAAGTTCATTTATGTTAACAACTATTAGATTAAATATTTTTATCCTCAATTATTTTAAAATGATTTCATACTTTAATATTTGTGTTCTTATTCTTTCTTTCATCATTTCATTTAAAATTTGAACCATTTAAGGATGCTATGTTCTAGATTATAGTTGTCTTCCAATTCTTTTTTTAAAATCAAGTTAATAGTATGAAAATATTATTGATGAGCTAGATGAATTATTACAAGTTCTATTTTAGATTTATTATTCTTTTATCTAGATATATTATTCACCAAAGTCTCATTGTTTTTAGGTGTATTGTATATATATATATATAACATGGAAAATGTAGATCAATGTTCCACTATGCGGATTCTTTGTTCAAATACTAGTAATGAGATAAAAAATTGAGATTCATTAGCACAAGAGTGCAAACTAGGGGATATATAAGTAGACCATGCATGTTAATATTGCATAGTCTAGAAAAACTAAAAGATGAACTTGAGAGGACTAGTGCATATTCCCCAGACAGAGTGACTACTATTCTTTCCCGCATGCGGGAAGAAGTACATGGTGGCGTTCCCCTTAAACAAATACAAGATAGTGTCACCAAAGAAATGATAAAAGCCACTTATTTTCCATTTTATCAAAATGTGTGTAAGGTTAGGGGAGACTAGGTCACTAGATGTGTCGATCATGCTATGGCCTCATTGATCTACCCACGATTTCTAGCAGCACATGGTCTATACCCAAACAATGACCATATTCCATTGTATTTTGTTCAACAGTTGTATGCTGAGGTCCATTTGGGCCTCAAAGTTAACTACCTAGACATTCCACCATATGTTGGTTAGGGGCATGGTAGGATTGCTGATAGGCCCACCTATCGTCGAGCAGATAGACCACCCCCAATGTTTAGGGTATTGGTTGGTGGCCAGTCTCCTACTCTCACCCATCGCCTTCATAGCCCGGATGGGGTTGTTGTTGCTTCCCAAAGAGAGTAATTGACATTGTAGGTGACATTGCGGCTACCACCACTAGGATATCTGATGATCGTGTAGGTCAGTATTTGATATCTAGAAATTCCCGATCCACACCATTTTCAGCACAGTGGACCACCATGGATCCTTTTATAGTGGCCGACATCCCTACTCCTACACAACCTGATGCACTTACAGGAGATATGTCATGCATGACTCTGGATTGTTTGGTTGAGGACTTGTTGGAGGCATATGCCCACATTGCATCAGACAATGGGATCCCGATTATAGAGCATGTTAAGAGTCCATTTGAGGCGTAAAGTTAAGACAATTCGGGATCCCATCGGTCTGGTGAGGCACTAGTGCGCCGAATCCACCTATAGTTCATACAACAGCTGCACAAACTATGGGTTTTACTAATATGTTGATTGGTTTTGGTTCATCATCATAGATGCCATCTCACCTTCATAGTCCTCTACATTCATCATTTATGGCACGACATGGGATAGATTAGATGGATGCAGATATGATTCATCGCTTGATCATTTGGTCCATATGGTGGAGGCGAATGTTTCAGAGGACTTAGGTCATCCGATATCAGATGATGTGCATGTATGTGTGCATGTGCATGTTTCAATTATTACTTTCATTATTTTTTAAATTTCTTTTTAACTAGATATTCATGTAAGTTGATATATATGTGTATGTATATTATTCACGGTGGACATACCTCATATCCTCCTAGCCTTGGTCCAGGATCGTGTGTGCATGTCCGATGTGACTTTAATGGATGAATCGCTATCGGTGGACATGTGAGTTTTCATAAAATATATATTTATAATGTATGCATAGATAAATACAAGTTCTAGATTGATATTTAAAAATACAAACTTGTTCATTTAAAAATAACTTTCATAAAATTTATTTAATGAAATTATGTATTTAACACATCTTGTACACAATTTTATTTGCGGGCTCGGCACATCCATCGAGGCCGGAGACCGTTCTCATTGGATGGCCATTAAGTCTAGAAATAGACATTCATATTAGGCCATGCATTCTAGATTATGATCTTTATCACATGCGTATTTGATTATTTGATGATCTTTAAAAATAGTATTTGATATTTGATGATCTCTAACTTACACTTGCTTATATGATATACATTTTGTTTGCTTATTTTTTTGATCTTTGGTATTGACATTAGATGATCTTTAATTTACATTTTTTCTTATATGATATATACATGCATTTGCCTCTTTGCTTATAATATGTGTTATGTTTATATGTATTGAATCCCTTTACATGTATGTACATGTGTTTGCTTATGGTTTAAACATGTTTACACATAATATATGTATGCATTTGCTTTAAATATTCAATATACATACATGTTTCTTATTTTATGATCACTTACAACTTACATTTCCTTATATTCAATATACATTTGATCTCTAGTAGAATTTTAGGGAAATCAATGCCACTTTATAATTAAGTTCATTCATGTTGATCACAATAAATATTTTTTTTTAAATGACTTAAGCAACATGAACCATTGAGTTGAGAAAAAGATATAATCTTTTTGACAAGTAACTTGAAATTCAATTCAAATATAATTTTAAGAAAATTCAATTCAAATTATATCGAGCTATTATACGTTTTTTACAAGTAATTTGAAATTCAATTCAAATATTTAATTAACAAAATTTAATTCAAATTATACCTCTATTATACATTTTCAACAACTAACTTGAAATTCAATTCAAATATAATTAAGAAAATTCAATTCAAATTATACCTCTAATATTTATACATTTTGACACTTTACCAAAATTCTAAAATTACTAGATATGTTGTGCATACCTATGAATTAAATAACAACAAACTCCACAATGAAATAACTTGTTTGTTTACTACTTGATTCATTTAAACTAGGATCTAGTTATTCCATGTACACTTGAATAATTTTGATTCACTTGGAGTGCAAATTTTGGAGAAGTTTTTGCACATTTAGTAAGGAGGCAAATATTGGAGCTCGACAACTTTTCATTTTTATCAATCAAGGAAAAATTTGGAGGATAATTTAACTAAGTTGGTAGAGGACTTGTTTAGAGTCATCTTTAAGTTGAAAGAAGAAAATGGGACAACAAAGAAAGAAAAAATGCATCTCAACGAAAATTGTCAAAAGAAGAAGAACAAAAGAGGCGCGATCAAAACTTGGAAAATTATCATAGAAAGAAACAAGGTACATACTTGTTTCTTCTCTCTCTCACTCTCAAGTGTGTGTTTAGTACTTTTACTTTGAAGGTTTCTAACCATCAATGCACTTGAATGACTATAAATACTTTTAAATATCCTCAAGTCATCTTGGTCATGCAAGTTGCAATGTTTATATGATCCTTGACTCCAATTCCTTAAGCCAATTCTTTTTGTTTCAATATTTACAGTGTTTTGTGTCTTTCATATTTTGTATGCTTCATTTTCTCAGATTATTTTTATGTTTTATGCTCTAGGGATTCCTCAAGCTGGAGTCAAGCCAAATCTAGATATTGGATCAAACGAATCCGTTGAAGAACACATGGACATTGAAGTTAGGGAGGAGACCCAAGTTCAAACAATGCTTGTTGGAGAGGGGTCAAGATCACTTCCTTCTACTGGTATGGATGAGCATATAAAAATAGCACAAACTTCTCTCACTTATAGCTCATCATGTTTTATCAATTTGTTTGCTTGCATACATAAACTTCACTTATATATTTAACATCATCTCTCACTTTTGTTTGCAAAATATTTTGTGACACAAGTGTAGGAAGGGATCAACAAGCAGGAAGTTTTCATGCTCAAGTCGAGCCAAATCTAGACATTGGATCAAATGAATCCGATCAAGAATGCATGGTCCTTGAAGATAGGGAGGAGGCACAAGTTGAAACAATGCATGTTGGAGAGGCGTCGGGATCACTTCCTCCTACTGGTATGGATGAGCATAGAAAACTAGTTGAGAAGGTGGGGAAACAAATTTCTCATAGAAATTTAGATCATTTACTTGAAATGGATATGGAGAAACTCAAATATTATGCCAACCAGCCTTATAATAAGAGAAAGAGGTTAATGACTAAATCTATAAATGGAATGATCTATCATCATTTCAATCATCTTGATACACTTGAAAAAACCCAATTGTTATCACGTTTACTTCTTCGTGATGAGCTCAAAGAGTCATTACAATTGTTGGGTGTCCATTCATCATCAAATAGAAAACACATGGGATTACAAAAGGATATTGTTCAAAATGTTAAAAAAGGGTTTAGATTCCGTGGGAAAGGATCTGGAACTATGGATAAGTACTACAAGAAGGTGATGTTGGCATCTATTGTACATCAAGATATAGCAAGAAAGAAAAATGTCCGGCACTTTCAGAAATTGGTTATAGTAGAACCACATTGATAGAAATATGAGAAAAAGAAAGTTTTGGATAAGGTTTAGAAGGAAGTGGGCAATTATGTGTAGAGCTCCCCATTCTGACAGGATTGAAGATGTTGTTAGAAACTTGGTCTCAGGTTTTTGGCATGATCGGACTCGTCCATCATCAAATACTAGAGATGTTATGAGACACAAGATTGGACCTAGTTATGAAAGTCATATCAAACATTGGCTAGAAATAATACAATTTGAGAT
>VDFB02063793.1:0-10255 GCA_007258455.2 Sequoia sempervirens | reverse complement strand
TGAAGCTTTTGATGTGGACGGGGTGTGGGAAGCAATGGAGATGTTTGCTTAGGAGATGGTGATTTATGGGGCCTCTTTAGGCAACCAAGAGCAGATCAGTACTACGACTTTATCATCTCGTGGGCCTTCAGAACTCCTTTGAGATTCCAACGGAAACGCAGCCTTTTGGATTGAAGTGGATGGTTGGATTTGTATATTTAACTACCTGACTGATTTCTTTTTGCTTAGGGCACCCAAACCATTGTATGTTTTAGGCTTTCCTCTTGAGGTATGGGCTTATATAGCTTTTATATGTGCAATTGGTTTTGAATCTCTTTGCAAAATTGTACCGGCGCATTGGTGTAATCATTGTAATCTTTTGACTTTATGTATAGAGGCATCCAAATTTTTATTTTGGAATCCCTTGGGTTTGGTGGAATGAGTGGAAGCTTTATGTTTAGACAATGTGTGCATTGATTGGTCATGATTAAGATGTTTAAAGGATTTATGGATAAATGGATAAGAGGATTGAATGGTAGGGATATTAGGTATTGGGAGTAATGGTGGTAAAGTGGATGGAGGGAGATTAGGAGTTGGAAGAAATGGTGGTAGAGTGGATGGAGGGAAGTGTATGGTCACATGCTTTTGACATTTGTAGGATGACGGTGGTGGAATGGCAACATATGTTTTAGGCGTATGATAGGCTTTATGATGGAAAGTGGACTTAGGATGCATGGAGGAAATACCAACATCTTGAGATTGGTGTCCTTGGGGTGTATGTCCAAGGCCATAAGAGTGTGAAGGGACTTTGACGTGGATGGGCCCCAAAATACCTTGTTCATGAAGATCTAAACCTTTACCTTGGTGGTTCATGTTTTGGAGTATGCAATGGACAATAAGACTAGGTGTAGGTGGAACACTAGACACAAGTTCCTTATTGGATGGAGAAAATGAAGCAAGGGAAGATAATGGTTGTTGTTGTTCTGAGGAACATTCATGAATGATGGTGGAAAGACCAATAGGATATGATGGAGGACTTGCAATGGGGTCGATAGTGGGTGATGGAGGATCCTTAGGATCTTGATTAGCATTGTGTTCACTTAGATCCAAGGTATTTGTTTGATCTTCTATATGTGCTTGGGAGGCACTTGTGTCATCAAGGGAAGTGGATGTTGATGGATCATGGATGGTGCTAGGTGGAGGTGAATTTGGAATATCTTGCTCATGGATAGGCTTTTCATCATTATGGATATCATCTTGATCATAAAAGAGACATAGATTATGGACAGGTTGGATGACAATGATTTGATCTTGATTAGGACTAGGGCTTGATGTTTCCACATGCTTAGGATTAGGCTCTTGATATACATCTTGGGTTGCTTGAATGTAAGGTGCAAGGGATGAGAACTCTTGAATGGAAGCGGCCATGTTCTAGATGGTCAACTTAACATAGGAGCATGAAAGAATTGACTTGGACTTCTGACGAAAGACTCTTGACTTGGCTCAAGGGGTTGTGGATGACACGGTTGGCTTGAAGGACTTGGCATGATATTTGAGGACTCTTTTGTATGTTCAAGTATATGCATTGAATGACATGGTGAAAATTGATTCCTTGCTTGTAGCCCTTGGGTCACATCCTTCGTAGGTGTAGGGGTGGATGTAGGTAATGTCATAGGTTTACTTTTGAAATGTTTGAATTTAGGGCATTGATTTGATGGAGGAATAGATGATGGTGGGGGTAATGAAGAGTTTGATGGGTCAGAAGGTGGAGATGCCAATGGATTAGGATTGGGACATGGTGGATTAGGGATAGGCATTTGATTGGATGGTGGTAAGGGTGCATGGACTATATTGGTGTTCCCCTTGTCAAAGGTGGCATTAAGACTTAAAGGCTCTTGATGTTGTTACCAAGTTGGACTTGGGAAGCTACGTTCTTGTTGTGATATGGGTGGACATGTTGATGCGGCATTGTCATAATAGATAGATGTGTTAGGTTGGCATGATGATGAAGGTGACACATAGGATTGGGTTGAATGTCTTTGAGGTTGGAATGGTTTTGGACTTGTTGTGGTATGATTTGTTATTTGTGATGATGATGGAGGGGTTGAATAGGATAATGGTTGTTGAGAGGTTGATTGATATGGATAAGGATTGACATTGGAAGAGTTGTGATAGGTTGATGAAGGGGAAACTTGATATGTGTATGGATGAGGTTGATATGATGATATAGGTGACACATAAGATTGATGTGAAATTTGTTGATGTGGTGATTGGAATTGATGATGTACTTATTGGATTTTACAATTGGCCATGAGGTATTGGATTTGTGCTATGAATTGTTGCATTTGAGGTGATTGGCTTGTTTGAAGTTGTTGGATCATGTCATGGACTCTTTGAATGATTTGTTGGTTTAAAGGTGCTTGACTTGTTTGAGCTATGTGAAGCATGTGAACAAGCTCTTGTGCTATGTCTTCCAATGTTTTCATGGTGTAAAATGATGTTGATTGGATTAAAGAGATGATGATGTGGAATGACGAGATTGTATGATTTGGATGATGTGGCAAGTGTTTATTGGAAGTTTGACTTGGGCAATATCAAACATAAGATCTCACATGTAAATGCATGAACACACACACCAAGCACAATGATAAGTTTGTCTTCCAAGATTAAATGTTATGATTAAGCAAACACTTGAATACACAACAACAAGTCTTATGACTAGTCAAGTGGGGTATGGCCAATTAGGTCTCAAGTGAGTTTTCACAAGGTTGACTAGGTATAATTTGGAAGCAAAATCTTGCCAATAAGCCGGGAGAAAGGGGTAACCCACCCTTCACCGTCACTTCCCAAAGGTATAAAGTTCTTTGGGGCTTAGCCCAGAGTGACAAGATTTCAACTCCCAAAGGAGTGTGTCTTTGGATTCACACTTGATTGAGGTCATCCCTTGGAGGGGTGTGTGCTCCAAGCAAGCCTCCTAAGAATGGTATGACAAAAGCAAACCAAGTGAGGTGTTATGGAGGACACACACACTTGATTCACACTCGTAGTGATTAATATCCCTTTAGAAAATTGAAATGTTTGTAAAATAGTTTAAACACTTGTTCTTTTTAACCCCAAGTCAAGATGTGTGATTGAAGAAAATGGTTCTTTTTAGCCTAATTTCAATGATGTGACAATCAAACAAGATTTATTTTAGACCCCAAAATCCAAATGTGTGACAAACAAGATGTTCTTTTTAAGCCCAAATTGAAGTGTTTTGACAAGAATGATTAAGAGATGAAAGATGGAATGTGTGCACCTAGAATTTCTTTAGCTCCAAATATTTTTCCACTTGATCCAATGTGTCCCTTTCAAGTGTTTATTTTTTGTACATGCACAAAACCAACAACAAAGCCAAAACCCTAACAAGATGGATGATCGCTACTATTAGAGGGTTAGCTAGTCAAGGTAAATCAGATTTTTGGAAATATTTTTGATAGTAAAATGAAAAATACAGAGAATAAAGAATGTCTAAAATCTCAAGAGGTTTCCAAAAATGTAAATAAATCAGAAAAATTTGCTATTTTGTATTTGAAATTTTTTTTTATGAAAAATCATAAAAAAATTATACAAAATACAAAACAGCTCCAAAAATTCTTATTTTTCGACTAAAGTCGTATACTATCATTCCAAATCTGCAAAAAAAAACTTGTGATCAGATCTACAACTGTTTATGAGATATAAGCAAATATTTGTGAAACCCTAATTTTAAAAGATCTATTGTTTGACTAATAATTTCGCATCCAAATTTAAAAGATAAAGAACAGACCCCTATTAAAATTTAGAGAACTTTCTAGAAATGTAAACATATATGAAAAATTTGATAATTTTCTCTCAAAATTAATTTTTCATGAAAAACAGAAAAAAAATTATAAAAAATTCAAACCAGCTTTGAAAAATCTATTTTTTGGAATGAAAGCTTAGATGTTGTTTTCAACCTGCAGAAAAAAATTTCTGAAAAAATATATATCCTTTTGAAAGTTATGGTTGAATCTTTAGAAACTAGGGCTTTATCCACAATGATGTCAAACCTGCAACAAAAAGCAAACAAAACCTGCAATAAAAGAATCCAACTCCAAGATTTCTCAAAATGTGTTAAAATGTGCTTCGAGTTCATAGTATAAGCGAGGGAAAAATTCAGATTTAATGTTATTGAAAACAAAAAATTAACTAAACCCTATCAAGCACCATGAAGCACAAACTAGAATGAAAATGCAAATAAATAAAGGAAATGCAAACCAATTTTCAAACTAGACTTGATTGGCCTCCATGGCTCTTCTCCACTTGCATGAGAATGCAAGATTTTGAAGGTTGATTGTTGGAGGAATGTTGGTTGCTCAATTTAGTAGCATAACATTGACATGGGGATGATAGATGAATGCAATAGATAGAAATGGATGAAAGACTCAAGAATGATTTTGACAACATAAGGACACTTGAAGAATCAACCCCCCAAATGGCTTATGAGAGAGTTTATTTATAGGAAATGCCTAATTTGGATTGACGGTTGAGATTGAATGTCAATAAGATGTCTTAATCAATTGCCAAGATTGAAAGTTGTAGTATGAAATAGGTTTAGGTCAAAATTAGGGCAATGCCAGAAATGAAGAGGTTGAGATTGAGATTATGAGATAATTCAATCAAGGGATGAAATTGAATGAGATATCAAGAGATAAGATTTGATGTGGAAGATAAGATTGGCACGGACAAAGAGGTTGTTGGGGAAATTAAATAATAAAAATTATTTAATTTAGGTGGCCAATGAATAATTAAATAATAAAGATATTATATAATTATAGAGGAATGTGACAAAATGAATCATTTTGAATTAAATAATGATTTAATTCAAAATTCAAGAGAGTGGACCAAATTAAATAAATAAAATTTATTTAATTTATGAGAAAAGAGGCTAATGAATAATTAAATAATTAAAATAATTATTTAATCATAGTGGATAGTGGACAAAAATTAAATAAATAGAATTTATTTAATTTTAGAAAAAAGGACTTAAGTAGTATTAATAAAATTTATTTAGTGTCAGGGGAGGAATAAGTTGAGGAATGATTAATTAAAATAATTAAAATTATTTAATTAATAGAGACTTATAACATTAGAAAATAATTAAATAATTAAAAATTATTTAATTAGCAAAGACAAAGGGGAAATGATAGAGAATTTAGAAATCCACAAGCCTAGGACAATTTTTAGTGTCTACAATTGAATTCACCATTCCATAATAAAGTAAAGTATGAAAACACTCTAGCTATGCCTGACACTAGATATCCAACCTTGCAAGAGATAATTCTTGAATCCAGACTTCGTATAATACTCCTTCAAGTGCAAATACCATATTCTTCTGACATATCCACACAAATCTTTCACAATCCCAACTCTTCCTTTAGGACGCTCTGTAAAATCTCATCACTTGGATTCTGAATTATGAATTGAATCAATGGATGCTTGATTTGAATAGTATAAACTGAATTGAGATAAAAAATGGATGCTTGATCCTTGGATGCTTCAAAGAATAACTCATACCTCCTTTTATACATGAGATTGGCCCATTATGGTTAAAACAATAACATCCATTTAAGAACCATTTTAATTTTTTCCTAAGCCCTTATCATTTTTCATTCATGGGCTATATTGGTTTGGGTGTTTGTTTTTATTCATTAGATTATTTTGTCTTTTATTTAATAACCATTAAAGGTTATTTTAGTTATAAATTTGGGCTTATTCATTATTGTTTTAAGGGGGTTAATTTTTTAATTTTTAGGATATTTGGTTTTAATCCATTTCCTTTAAATCCACTTGGGATCCCACAAAATCTGATCCCTCCAAATCCACTTGGGATCCCACAAAATTTGCTTGGAATCCCACAAAATGGATTTTGTGATATAAAATAAACCTCCACCACTTCATTTCTCAAAAATAAAGAATGGTGTAGTGGTGGTACATGAATTTATTGAGGGGGATCCACATTTTTTCCACATCACCTGCACTTTCCACATTAGCATATAGTCAACTTCCATGTCAGCATCCACTCAACCTCCAACTTTGACTAGCCATATCTTCACTGTATGAGCTCTGTTTTCTATGAAATGAGAAAAATTGGGATCATGGTAATGAGCTCTTCAATTTGGTATTGATTTTGATGAATTTTGAGATGATAAAATTTTCACCTAAATATACCTGCCTTGTTGCAAGGTTTGACCAAACTTTGACTTGCCATAACTTTGGCATACGAACTCCATTTTTTCCCATTCAAGTTGCATTGAGTCTAGTTTCCCAAGCACTTTAACATGGTACTGATTTAGAGAGAAACTAGAACAACTAAATTTTTAGATTTTTGAGATCCACTTGGATTAAATGACTTCCCCTAAATGATTACCATGCTCACATATTTATGCTTCTCAATCTCCCAAATAGGTTTATGTTGGCCACACAGGCTGATAACCCACTAAAATATCAAACATGAAGTTTGACCTCAAAAAATGAGTAGATAAATCAAAAAGAGAAGATGTAAATTGTGGATCTCCAAGATAGGTCCCAATGAACCCAAGATTCCATAATAATATCTCATTTAGGTCGACACACTCCAACAAAGAGGTTCACACTAAGAAGCTAATCAAAGTAGGCCCCAATGCCTATCTAGAAAGATATAGTGAAATTATAAGAGTGAAAAATTTTAATAGAAAAGTACAAATGATTTGTAATATGGATATGTGATAGATGTCCATGTGTAGATACTATATCTTGCACTACAAGCCAAGAAATGATAATGCAATCAAATACATAATGAACTAGTGAAATTGCTACTAAGTGTAGAGCAAGAAGAGGACTATTTTTGGTTGATACAAGATTGTCTTACAACCAAGGATGATCCTACATCAAACACCTGGGGTTAGAAAAAAAGTGAGTCCCTCACTTTCCAAGGCTAAGAGGAAAACCAAAATGGTCCACCTCAGCCTGATATATCTATGATGATCCTCTACCGATCTTCCCTTCCACTTCATAAGGCATTCTTTCTACTGCTTGCTCCTAGTGCTCCTTTTGGTTTTGGTATCCAAGATCTAATCAATCTCCTCTAGTTCTTGATGTGGTAACTACCCTTCCAAACCAACTTCATTGCTACTACCACTTAACTCTCCTTCATGAAACTTGTATATGTCTGCAACATTAAATATAGGAGATATACCCATTGTTCCTGGTAATTCCAGTTCATATGCATTTCTAGAATCAAATTTCCTTAGAACATTACATGGTCCAAATTTCCTCATCTTCAACTTGTTGTAGGTCCCAACTAGAAATTTGTCTTTCCTCAGATATACTAGATTACTTCATTGCTAGCAACAAATTCCTTAGGTCTTCGATGCTCATTTACCTTCCCCTTATAGTTATTATTCTTGTCCTCCAAATGCTTCTAGACCTATATATGCAATGTGTCCATGAAATTCACAAATTCTTCTACTTTTGCACTCCTTTTGTCCTCCATACTAATGTTTCTTAACTCTATAACACCTTTGGGGCTTGTTCCTATCACAATCTGAAATGGTGTCTTCCCTATGCTTTGGTTAACTAAATTATTGTAGGAAAACTCTTCTTGCTATAGAATTATATCACAATTTCCTAGCTTATCTTTGACCAAACATCTCAACAAGTTACCTAAGCTTCTATTTACCACTTTTGTTTGTCCATTAGTTTTTGAGTGATATGCTGAACTCAACTTCATATTTGTCTTCATCTTTTTCCATAATGTTCTCCAAAAGTAACCCATGAATTTGGTATCTTTTTATGAAACTATACTCTTAGGTACTCCATGCAATCTCATGATCTCCTTGAAAAATAATTCAGCTACATGCAAAACATCATTAGTCTTCTTGCAAGGAATAAAATGTGCCATTTTAGAAAATCTATCCATGACTACCATTATTGAATCATGTCCTCTCTATTTTCTACACAATCCCAATATGAAATCCATGCTCAAATATTCCCAAGGTCTCTTTGATACTGTCAAAGTTTTATACAATCTAGTATTCTCACTACTCCCTTTTGCATCTTGGAAAATCCTACAATTTTGAACATACTTCCTTACATCCTTATAGATTTACAAAAAAAATAATGTTCACTCATGAAGGCTATTATCTTATTCACTTTGAAATGTCCTACTAAACCTCCACTATTCTTTTTGTTAATCAAGTTTTCTCTCATTGAACTCCTTGGAATGCACAACTGATTTCCCTTGAACAACATACCTTCCTAGATGAAGTAGTCCAACCATTGACTTCAATCTATTACAATGGGTTCCTTACATTATTTCCATGCTTCAACAAAATCTATATATTCTTCATACATACACTTTAGTTCGTCAAATCCTAGTGCTTCCACTCTCATCTCTATCAATATATTCGTTCTCCTACTTTGTGCATCTACAACTTTATTTTATTTTCCACTCCTATGCTTCAACACAAATGTGTAACTTTGAAATAACTCAACCCATCTCATATGTATCTCATTCAACTTCCCTTGATTGTTTAGGTACTACAAAGCTTGATGATTTGTATGCAATACAAACTACTTAGGTAATAAGTAATGTCTCCACTTCTTGAAAGCTTGAATTATGACATAAAATTATTGATCATAAACTGATTATCTTCTCCTGGAATCATTAAATTTATCATTTAAATAGGCTATATTTTTTCCTTCTTGACTCAATACTACTCCTATTGCATTTCCACTTGCATCACAATCAACTTGAAATACTTTGTCAAAATTAGGTAGTGCTAACATTGGTTGTTCTATCACTTTTTGCTTCAATAGTTTAAACTCTTTTGTGCTTTGATTGTCCACTTGAATTATTTTTTGTCCCCTCTCATTGTATTTGTCATGGGGTTACAAACACTATTGAAAATTTTGATAAACTTCTAATAGAAATTGGCTAATCCATGAAATGATCTTACTTCTCCAATATTTACCGGTGTAGGCCAATCTAAGATTGCTTTCACTTTCTATGGATCCTTTTTTAGTACTTCAAGAAAATAAAAAATCAAATATATAAAAACTCTATTTTCATGAAACTACACTTCTTGATATTTATTAGCAACTTATCTTCTCTCAACTTCTATAGTACTTGTCTAAGGTGCAACAATTTTTCTTCTTTAGTCTTACTAAAAATTGGAATATCATATGAGTAAACAATGACAAACTTACCCAAGAATTTCTTCAATACCTCATTCATCAATCTCATGAAAGTGCTTGGTACATTGGTCAATCTGAAAGGCATCACTAAGCACTCATATAATCCTTCATTTTTCTTAAATTTAGTCTTCCATTCATCTCCTTCCTTGATCTTGATCTAACGGTATCCACTCTTGAGATCAATCTTTGTGAATGTCTTGTGCCACTCAAACAATCCATATTTTCATCCATCCTTGGAAATGAGAATCAATACTCGATAATGATCCTATTAATTGCTCTTGAATCTATACACATTCTCCACTCTCCATGTTTCTTTGGTGCAAGTACAATAGGTACCATGCATGTGTTCAAAATTTCTCTAATAAATCCTTTCTTCAACAACTCTTGTATTTTCCTATTCAATTTTGCATTCTCTACTAGTGTCACTCTATGTGCTACTTTGTTTGGAAAACTAGCTCCTAGTATTATATCTCTTTGTTGGATGATGCTTTGGACCTTTGGTAAATTGTCTGGTACATTATCTGAAATGATGTCTTTATACTTTGTTAGTAAATCTATAACTTCTTCACTCTCTTCGGTGGGATTCTCTATCTCTAGGCCATTTCTTTTCTTTGAGATCAATGTAAAACACATGTTTTCATGCCTCAAACCATCAAGAAACTTTCTTCCATCTACCAAACATAGTCTAGAAGTGCTACAAACCTTACTCTTACCTTCCTCTTCCAAAGGTACCAACTTGATTCTTCTCCCATTTGATGTCATAGTGTAGGAATTTATTTGTCCATCATGAACGACTTTCCTATCATATTTTCATGGTCTTCCTAATAGTAAATTACAAGCATCCATAGGCATAACATCACACAACACTTCATCCCTATATGATCTAATGTGAAATTTCACCAAACACTACTCACTTACCAATACTTTATGCTCATCTTGAATCCATGCAATCCTATAAGGGTTTGGGTGTTTCAATCTCTTAAAATCCAACTTTGTTACCATCTCCCCTAGAACTAAATTATTAGTACTACCACTATCA
>VDFB02063792.1:0-22396 GCA_007258455.2 Sequoia sempervirens | reverse complement strand
CAGGGAGTTTAATTCTTTCTGTGAAGAGAATGGAATTAGAAGACAATTATCTGCTCCTCGAACCCCTTAATAGAATGGTGTTGCAGAGAGGAAGAACAAAACAATTCTGGATGTTGCTAGAATAATGATGATTGAAGGAAATGTGCCTCACATTTATTGGAGTGAAACAGTAAGCACTACTGTGTATACTTTGAACTAGGTAAATGTAAATGGTAATTCTGGTAAGAATCCTTTTGAACTATGGTTTGGTTATAAGCCTACTGTAAAATATTTCAAGATCTTTGGAAACAAATGCTACATCAAGAGAGATGATGATATAGGAAAGTTTGATGCAAGAAGTGATGAAGGAATCTTTCTAGGTTACTCTACTAGAAGAAAGGCCTACTGGTGCTATAACAAAAGATTAAGAAAAATGGTTGAGAGTGCAAATGTTAGAGTTCATGAGGATTCTACTAAATCATCCAGATATTGTGGATATGATTCAGATGAAGACAATACAAAGGGAAGAATGTTCAGGCACATAATCAACTTCAAATTGTGCCATATGTTCTGGTAATACAACTTCAATTTGTTCCAGAAAGTCAAGATAGTCAGGAAGCAGAGACAAGTGCAAGTGCATAAGAAAGAATAAAAGAATCATAAGTATGAGAAAATCCTAAAACTCTAAGGTATGTAAAGCTAAGACATTTTGAAAATAAAATTATAGGAGATAAGAATAAAGGAGTGAAAAATAGAAGAAGGATTGTAGAAGAATATTACCCGATTTCCAAGATTGAACCTAAAGATGTCAAAGAAGCCTGCAATGATGAACATTGGATGGAAGCTATGAAGGAAGAACTGATGCAGATTGAAAAGAATAATACATGGATACTTGTTCCTAGACCAAAATATAAAAATGTAATTGGTACTAAATGGGTCTTTCATAATAAGCTAAATGAACAAGGTGAAGTGGTCTAGAATAAAGCAAGATTGGTATGTAAAGGGTATTCACGAATGGAAGGTATTGATTTTGAAAAAACCTTTGCCCCTTTTGCTAGAATTGAAGTTATAAGGTTATTTTTTTCTTATGTTGCATATAAGAACTATAAAGCCTATCAAATGGATGTGAAGTCTACTTTTCTAAATGGTGAGCTAGAAGAAGAAGTATATATTGAACAACTTGATGGATTTCAACTAACTAATAAGGAATACATGGTTTGCAGATTGAAGAAAGCCTTGTATGGACTCAAGCAAGCCCCCAAAGCATGGTATGCTAGATTAGAAAAATACTTACTGAATCTTAGATTCAATAAAGGTACTACTGACAACAACTTGTATTTCAAATTGGATCATGATAAAGAGTTAATTATTGAAGTCTTTGTTGATGAAATTATTTTTGGAGGAGATGATAATCTATGTATGAGGTTTGCTAATGAAATGAAGAGTTAATTTGAGATGAGTATGATTGGAGAGATGAAGTTTTTCTGGGATTGCAAGTTACTTAGTTAGACAAGGGGATCTTCATATCTTAGTCCAAATATGCGAGAGAAATGCTGAAGAATTTTGGCATGGATGATTCAAAACCTGTTGATACTCCCATGGTAATTGGATGTAAGTTGACACAAAATGATGATTCTCCTAAGGAAAATCAAAAAAGATACAGATCAATGATTGGTAGATTGCTTTACTTAACTTAGACTAGACCAGACATTATGAATGCTATATGTATGGTTGCTAGATTTTAGGCTGATCCAAAAGAGTCTCATGTGATTTTTGTTAAGAGAATCTTCAGGTATCTAAAAGGAAAAATTGATTTTGGGCTTTGGTGCCCTAAGGATGATGATCTTACTCTAAATGCATATACTGATGTGGATTGGGTAGGAGATGTAGATGGCATAAAGAGTACTAGTGGTGGTGCTTTCTTCCTAGGGAAGAAGCTAGTGTCTTGGTTGAGCAAAAAGCAGAATTCCATTTCTCTATCTACTGCTGAGGCAGAGTATATTGCTGCTGCAAATAACTGTACTCAAGTGATGTGGATGAAAAAGATGCTGAAAGATATGAGAGTAGTATATGATGAACCTATTGCCATATACTGTGAAAATTCAAGTGCAATAAACATATCAAAGAATCTGGTGCTACATTCTAAGACCAAATATATATCAATCAAGTTCCACTTTCTAAGGGAGAAAGTCAGTGAAAAAGAAGTTAGACTGGAGTATGTGCCTACCAAAGAACAAATTGCAGATATTTTCACTAAGCCATTTCCAAAGGATACCTTTGAGTATGTCTGAGGGATGCTAGGGGTGATTACCCCTCCCGATATGAACTAGGATGTATTAATTTGCATCAATCTGTGCATTTCATGATCATATTCTGATCCAAATTGGTGTTTTTGTGGCTGCTACTCAGGGGGAGTAGTTAGATGTGTAGATATGTGGTTCAGAGCTTGTATGTGGAAAGATAATGTTTATCTTTTCCATTTATGTCAAAGAGGGAGAAGATTCATGTGAAAATTTTCTACCTATTTGGAGTAAAAAGTCTTGTGGGGAGAAGACATAAGAAGTCAAGGAAGAAGAGTCAAAATATAAGGAGGAGTAAGTGTTGATTGAGAGTTGGGTTGATGGTGTTTTTCACATCATGTGTTGCCATCAATGCCAAAGGGGGAGATTGTTGGATGTTGTGGTTGTGTTGTTGATATGTGGTTGTCATTGATGTCAACACTATTAACATTTGATGTATTGAAGGATGTATATGTTGAGGATATTGATAAAATTGTAAAAGAAAGTACTACAGGTTCTTAGTGAAACTGTGAAGGTCATGAAGGGGTCTTTTTCTGTACATTGAAGATCAATTGTTGTGGACTGAAGGGTTTATTTTTGAGTGTATCTAGTCCATTCTCTGGAAGTTTCAAAGGTCTGTGTGAAGATTTGTTCAAATTATGAAGTTCGGTGTTCTGACAGTGTTTTTTGGTCTCTGTCAGTGTTCTTGATTAAATTTGGCATAATTTAGGTAATTCTAGTTGTTGTGGATGTTTCTCTATTGTTTCTTGGTGCTTAGGGATGTTTCTAAATTGTGCTCTATCTTTGTGGTACATCCACATTGATCGGTGTGCTTGTGGTTGAATATTTTTTCTCGGTATGTTTGGGTTTTCATGTTCTTGGTCAACATGATAGGTGTAACAGGTTGTGGATCCTTGGAGATTAAAACTTGAATGTTTGGTGTGCTTGAGAATATTCTTTTGGGTCTTGTCATGATATTAGCTGACGGTGTTTGATCCACATTGAAAATTTATTTGTAAATTTGGGCCGACATTGAAAATATGTTTTATATTTCTGGCCGACTAAGTTGTTGATGTAATCTCATGTTGCAGATATATAAGAGTGGTTGTTCCATTGGTGTAAAGTGTGCTTGGTGTGCTCTTATTTGTGTATATGTGAATATCATTCGATTGTAGAGCAGAGTGTGAAGAAGATTGAGCAAAGTGTGAAGAAGGTTTTTATGTGCTTAACTGGAGCTGTAATCAGGCTTGTACAGAAGCTATTTTCTTATTTCAAAATTTGGGTGGTTTTAATCCAAACATTTCTTTGGACAGTGAGTCCTCTTTTGTATTTGAGCAGTGAGCTCTAGGCAGTGTGCCTGAATGCATGTGCATTCCCATTATTTCTCATTATACTTTTAATAGGGTATAATATTGTGGACTAACATCCACCATGGTTTTCCACATAAAAAATCATGGTGTTCTCTATGTTTCTGATGTGTTGAATGTTTATGGTTTATTGCTTATTCATCAGATATGATATTGAGTTAAATAAAGTTTGAAAAGGTTTAAATATTTTGTAACAATTGATTCACCCCCCTCTTAGTTGTTTTTCCTTGTTTTTCCAACAGATAGTTCCAAAGAAGGAGGAATCCATGCAAAAATTTCCAAGGAAAAATGGGAAACAATTTCACAATAATGGAAAGGAGATTAGGAGAGAGCAAAAAATGAATGATTCTAGCATGGGTAATACCAATAAGACTAGTGTAAATACCAATAAATCTAGAGAAACCATAGGGAAAAGAGGACCACCTACAAGATGTTTTATATGCAGAGGGGATGACTATGCTAATGAGTGTCCCAATAAAAATTTTGGATCACGACCATATGGTAATCCATTACCCACTCAACAAGCAATGTTTCAGGATAAGATACACGCAACAATGGATGATAGACAGGTAGAGTACCAAGTAAGTCCAGTCGAAATGCTAGGTATGATACTGGTGCAACTGAAAATTTCATTTCACATGGAATAGCTAAACAAATATCTAGAAAGGTGGGACACATGGCAATGTCTTGGAATGTAGAGTATGCAAACCAAACAAAAGCAAAGGTGGATCAATATATATTCGATGCTAGGATAGAACTACCTAGTTTTTCTATAGAAGTTAACCTGTATGTCACACCTCTAGGATCATATGATGTTATCCTAGGTATGAATTGGTTGTGGAAATATAGGGCTATAGTAGACTGTCATGCTAAGACTATAGAATACCTAGATAATTTTGGAAATCAAGTTAAATTCCAAGGGATACCTAGAGAGGTTAGGGTTTGAAAAATTATGACAATGTAACTTATAAGAGCTAAGAAGAAAGGGTGTAAACTCTTCACCCTAAATATTGAATAACTTGAGAAGATTAGAGATGATTCAAAATTCCAAAGTTTATAGGAACTAGAAGATGGAAAAATAGATGAAATTGGAAAGGAAGATATGGAGAAGTATCCAATATTGAGGAAATTTTTGGATGTGTTTCTAGAGGAGTTACTAGGGTTACCTCTGAAAAGAATATTTGACTTCTCTATAGATATAGTTCCAGGGTTAGAACTTATTTCTAAGGTACCCTATAGGATGAAAACCACTGAACTTATGGAACTTAAGACACAATTGGAAAATTATTTTTGAAAGGATTGATAAGACCAAGTGTATCACCATGGGGAGATCCAGTCTTCTTTATTAAGAAAAAGGATGGTACATTATGTTTGTGCATTGACTATTGTATGCTCAAAAAAGCTATGGTTAAGAACAAGTATTTGTTTCCATGCATTGAAAACATTTTTGATCAAATGAGGGGTGTCGTCGTATTCTCTAAAATAGATCTGAGATCTAGATATCACCAATTGAGGGTTAAAGATGAAGATATCTTTAAAACTACATTTAGAACTAGATATGGACACTATGAGTTCACTGTTTTACCTTTCAGTTTAACAAATTCACCAGCAACATTCATGAAGTTAATGAATAGTGTGTTTAGGGATTACCTTGAAAAATTTGTACTAGTTTTTCTAGATGATATTTTGATTTATTCTATAAATGAGGAAGAACATTGTAAGCATTTAGAAATGGTACTACAATGTTCGAGAGAGCATAGGTTGTATGGTAAAATTTCTAAGTGTACATTCTTCCAAAAGAGGGTACGTTATTTCGGTAGAGGGAATTGTTGTAGATCTAACTAAGATCAAATCAGTAATTGAATGGCCTATACCCAAAAATGTGTTGGAAATAAGAAGTTTCATGGGTTTGGCAGGATATTGTAGGAATCTTTTTGCAAAATTTTCTAAAATTTCATTTCCAATTACTTCTTTGCAAAAGAAGGGAAAGAAGTTTGAATGGACTGAGAAGTGTCAAGAGGCTTTTGACTTACTCAAGGATAAATTAAACACCATACTGATCTTAAAAGTACCAGATCCTAAAGGTAGTTTTATGGTTATCATAGATGCATGCGGAGAAGGGTTAAGAGGTGTACTGATGCAAGATGGGAAAGTAATTTCTTATGAATCTAGGAAGCTGAAACCATATGAGATGAATTATGCTTCACATGATTTAGAGTTAGCAATGGTAGTTCATGCATTACAAATGTGGAAGCACTATTTGCTAGGAGAACCCTTTGAGTTGAAAACTGACCATAATGGGTTAAAGTAACTTTTTACTTGACCTAACCTGAATGCTAGACAAAGATGGCTAGAGTTAATAGCTGACTACGATTTTAATATCAGTTATATTAAGGGAAAAGAAAATTGGGTTCTTGACACATTAACTCAAAGATGACACATTGCTTCTATAGTAACAATCCAAACTTATTTTAAGGGGCAAGTACTCCAAAAGTGCAAGGAAGATGGGTATTACTTGCACGTGAAGCAAGCACTCGCTGATAATCCACAAGATTATAGGTATGAAGGTTTTTAATTTGAACCTAATGGATTACTTAGATACAAGGGTAGAATGTATGTACCTGATGTAAAGGAATTGAGAAACTTTGTATGGAAGGAAATACATGAAGAACCATACTTTGGACATCTTGGAGTGATGAAAATGATGGCTCATGTAAAACCATTATACTTCTGGAAGGGAATAAAGGGAGATGTCGCTAGTTTTGTGGCTAGGTGTCTTGAGCGTCAAAGGGTGAATTAAAGTCGAGCATCATCATCCTATAGGTTTTTTATACCCACATGACATACCAGTGAGGAAGTGGCAGGTTATAAGTATGGACTTTGTGCAAGGATTGCCTATGTCAAGGAATAAGCACAATACCATTCTGGTGGTAGTAGATAAGCTTACAAAAGTAGCACATTTTATACTAGGAAACTTAATTGATGGGGCACATGTGTCATAGCAACAAAATTTGTGCAGGAAGTGTTTAGATTGCATGGAATTCCTGAAAAGATAATTTCAAATAGGGATGCACAAGTCACTTCTAGGTTTTGGAAAACCTTATTTTTTGCACTAGGGACTTAGTTGAATATAAGCTCAACATATCATCTAGAAATGGATGGGAAAAGGGAAAGGGTAAACCAAGTATTGGAAGACCTACTTAGGATGTATTGCATGGATCAACAGTACAAGTGGGAGGATTACTTACCCTTAGTTGAATTTTCTTACAATAACTCTTTTCATTCCGCAATAAAGATGGATCCTTTCAAAGCTTTGTATGGCTGAAAGTGTAGAGCTCCTATAAGTTGGGTTAAACTTGAGGATAGAGTAAGTCTTGGGCTAGAAATGTTGTTTGAAATAGATGAACAAGTTAAAGTAGTTAAGAAAAGGTTAGTTGAAGCTAATGATCGACATAAAAGCTACACTGACGCTAAAAGAGTGCACTGTAATTTTTCCTCAGGTGACAAAGTATTGTTGAGAGTGAAACCTCATAAGAGATCCATTAAATTTGGAAATTCTTCTGAGTTAGCCCCACGTTATGTTGGACCTTTTTCAGATTCTTGAAGAAGTGAATCCAGTAGCCTATTAGATTGCATTGCCACTAGCTCTTGCCAAAATGTATAATGTCTTCCATGTGTCCTACCTTAAAAAGTATATACCAAGGGATTGTCATGTAATTGATTGGATTGCTTTACAGGTACGAGACCCAGGAGTAGTAACTCTTGACCCCATCAAGGTGCTAGGAACTTGTAAGCTATGCTTGCATAACAAAGGTCTTGTAGTGCAACATACAGTGGGACCAGTATGCAAAAGACACAACTACTTGGGAGGACTATGCAAAAATTTAGCAACCAATTCCTCATATTCTTAGTACTTTTGAAAATGTTGAATAATGTATCGTTAATTGTTATGTTTTGAATAATACCTTAGGTAATTGGGGATGATGATTCATAAGGTGGGGAGTATGTTACACCCCAATTGTAGAGTTACTATTTATTATTACTACATAGGGTAAATATGAATGTAATGTGAATTTTGGAAATGAAAAAATTATGCTTGTACCTTATTATTAATATGAATGTTATCTCAATTGATGATTGTCTCATTTGATGCTATCTCAATTGATGTTATTTATGGTGAAATACTACATATATGTGAAAGAAAGGTTACTGAATTATTATTATTCTAACTTTGGAGATGTTTATGTATATTGCATATGTTATGAACAATTGATTGTCATGTGCATGTGTTAGTGGATGCAAGTATGTGTTCTATTCCTACAAGCGGAGGGGAAGTATCACTCGGTAGAAGATCTTGGCCAGGTAATCTGTAAAAGTAAACTATCTAAGCATATACACACACCACATTAGAATGATTGAGTTGAGTCAGTTTGTGGGTAATAGGCAAGTCATCCCTAGTCATATGTTTGCATTTGAGAGTCTTGTTTACTTCTGCATGCATTGGCTGAGGTTTATCTATTTGAGTTTTTGAATTCTTTCTTGTGCTATTACTATTATATTGACAAATGGGATGTATGTGGAATTATGTGTATATATATGCACATGTGTGTCAATGGGATCTAACGACACATATATGCATACGTATAGATGTACCACATATAAACACTCATCAATATGATGGTAATTGTGAATGACTTGATGTGAATTGGATGTGAACACATATATGTGTATAATATATACATGTATCCATATGTATATGTATATCGATACATGCATATGTTGGCAAATGGACACGCTCATACAGATGCATCGATATAGATATACCTACACATATGTGTACATAAAGGTATATACATTTATACATATATATGCACACATTTAATATTACGTGTCTATTATATACTATCTTTCCTGTACTCATATATATGTATATATATATACTACATATACGCTTTCATTATAGACTTGCAATATATATATGTATATAATATATATTATATATATATTAAACATATTATATATGTTAATTGAGCTCTTGACTATCTCTTATTCTTTAAAGCTGATTTATAAGGTTGTTTAATAGTCGATGGAGACTATGGAATGAAGGTCAATATTGACTATGTCAATGTAAGTTGATTTAATAGCTTTTGACTGTTATTGGAAAGTGTTCATCATAGTGAATGGCACATGATATATGGCGTAGCATTGCATTGGATATTGTTGGCTGTAGAATGCTTGACTTGGTCGACACCTTTAGAGAAGACCATGCTTGAATTTTTCCAATGTAATCAATTGCTAAAGTCGATTCATTTACCAAATGGGTCAATGTAAATTTATTGTCATATAATGGAAGTTGATTGAGTTCAGCTATGCCAACTATAAAGCAAATAGAATGGAAAATGGTGCCACCTTTGAGTTTGAATTGTTGTAGATGTCTTCTCTTTGTGGCAATTCAAATTCTCCATGTACATTTGGAATAAGTCCTTGAATTGATGTTTGTAAACTAGTTGATCTATAAGAGGTTTTGCTGAGTTTGAGATTATTCAATTGCCACCTTATTGTTGAGTTGCTTTGCATGGAACTTGTATTTTTGCATGCCTAAACTATAGGTTTTGAGGTTGCTTGGTTGCTCTATAAATAGCTGAACCTTTCCATTAAGAGGGATACATTATTCCATAAGATAATATATCTTTTGCATTTCATATTTTGTATATTTCCAGCCATAATTTTCTTTGTATTGAGAGAGTGAAAAGGAGTTCATATAGTTGAGAGGAGACTATAGTGCGAGAGAAGAAAGCTATCAACAAGTGATATAGAGTTGTTTGTGAGAAGATAATTATCAAGCTAATTGTTGTTGGAGAGGGTTGCTTTGCTGTCTTTAGTTTGGATAAGCAATAACATGCATGAGAATCTCTTCTTGTTATTTTACTTTTGAATGATATTTCTTGCATGCATGGTTGTGATGTCTTTTTCCTAGTACATACATTAGAGAGTTTAGATTGTTTTGAAAAATAAAGTTGAAGCTTTTATGTTTTCATATTGTGCTTTTTAAGTAATCCATTGTAGGAGATGAGTGTTTATCATAGGTATTATATACTAGGTATGATTGAACATGAAAAGCGCATATGTGTATTTAGCTAAGTTATTGATTTAACTGGTATAGCTTTTGGTTTCCTCCTAGGATAGATAATCCAGTATGGGAGGTTAAAGTACTTACAAGTAAGTAGGGTTATTCAAGTATATAGGTTATCTTTGGAATGATGGAATATCCATAGAAGGAAATACCTAACTTGTGCACTTACTAGTTAAGTAGGTTTATTCCAAGTAGATTAATATGGTTGTAGGTTATCTAGGATGATGGACTATCCATTGAAGGAAATACCTATGCATAGCTTACGATAGCCTTAAGTTAAATCAGCCTTGAGTAGTGTATGTGATAAATGAATTCATTTGAAGTACTAAATGAGAACACTTTAGAAAAAGTAGTGTAAATTTCTGAGACTCCACCTTATTTTGTGTGACTACCAAGACTACACTGTCAGTTCACTGTGATCCAATATTACATGCTAGAAAAATATTGTAGGGTTACAAGTTCTAGTTATGTTATGCTTAGTTTCTTGTTGTTATTGGTTACTCTACCAATCTCTTCATCGAAGGGAAGGTCCATCTATCGAATGATAGATGTGTGGGGGATTGCATTGTGAGTCCATGGTTGGCGGAAAAGAAATTGATTGAGGCTTCTCCTCCACAACAGGTGACAAAAGAACCAAGATTTGAAAGGAAGGATCTTGGATCATCTTATGACTATTTGTTCTAAAGCTCTTTGAGCTAAGTTTGAAAATGTATGATTTCTTACTTTGATGTATTATATGAAATGAAAAGGAATTCATGTTATAATATGTTATGCATTTTGATTGGAAATTATCAATAAAGGAAATAATTTTTTTTATTGCAATGGCATGTTACCTATTTATTTACTCGTAAAATGTAAAATTAGAAATTTTTACTTCGTTAAAGGGTTAGAACGTTATACAACTTAGGTTGATGTGTGCTTGCATGTAAATGGTTTTGGATCACATTGAAAGAAGTTCTAAGAGTGATTTTGGTCCTCTATCTTTGGGATAGGACCACATTATGTTTTTGGTGGCTGACTAGTTGAATTCATTATTTATCCTCGTCTTGGTTGACCTAATTGAAGAAATAGTGTTGTGGTGGATATAAATGAAAGACCATTTCAGATGCAACTATGAGGAGTAGTGTACAAGTGCAAAGAAGTGTTTGTGTGATTTGTATTCAATATCCAACAAATATAGTGCTAAAGGTTGTGAAAGGAAAGATCAATTATGCTATAATGCTTCAGTCAATAGAGTGTTGTGTTGGAAAATCATTGTAATTCTCTCTAAATCATATTGTATCTTGCTCTAAGATAGTGAGTCTCATCAAGTCCTTGTATATTGCTCCTAAAGTTGTGTTTTATTCAGTTCAACAAGTCATCTGTATCTTTCTTTAAGGAAGTGAAATTTTTTGTAAGTCTTTTTGGTAGTGAGACCTATATTGCGATTAACTATCACCATGGATTTTCCCTCATTGGGGTTTCCACATAAATTTGGTCTTCTCCTTGTGCATGTGTGTGCTCTCTATTTTCTTCTCTTTGCCTAAGATCTAATTATTTCTATATCTTTTATTAGTAATTTTTTTCGAAGTCGATAAAGGTTCAAATTTCTATATACTATTCTTCGTAAGGTTATATATTCATTTGCTAAAGTAGTTTGAGTTGTGTTGAAAGTTTTAAGTTCCAAAAGAGGTTAAGTTTTTGTGTAGATTGATTCACCCCCCCTCTTAGTCTCTGGTAGTTTTCAACAACTATGTGGTTTTAATTTGGGCCCTAAATTTTCTATTAGTTTTAAAAACTACTATCGACAAGTTTCTAATGAAGCCTACGATAAGGCATTGTGCATTGAAAAACTCTATAAAACATAGTGAGTAGGAATATTTATGAATCTACTCATATGAGGAAGTAGCATATGATGAGGATCCATGTAGTAGAGATATGCAAAGAAGATGGTTCATATATGGTTCTTAACAAGGAAATTGAGGCATGGAAATATCCACCTTATGGCATAGAGCAAGAGGTAGATGAAGTTCAAAGGATGCAACATAATAAATCAACTCAAATGGTTGAAAATGTTGGACCAATGCGTGAATATATATAGAAAAGGAAACCAAAACTTGAATGATTACTTAATGTTTCATTGGGGCTTGCTTCTAATAAAGAATATGATGATGTGGATCACCCACTTGAGGGAAGTTACGTATATGAGAAGAGATGAATTTTAGGGAACTCATAGATGATTATGTTGATAATTTTTTTTGATGAATAGGTGCCATTACTATTAATTTAGAAAATAATATTACAAATATTCACAAAATAGGTGGGTGGTAAGAAGGAACACCCAAAGAGTCACATGGGCATAGCCTAGAAGCATAAACATATTAAAAATAAAGAAAAAAAACTACTAAGTGAAGAAAGTAGCAAGAGGAGGGTTCTTGTCATTCGATTTACCCATCCCAAAATACTAATTATGTCAATGAAGATACATGTGTAGGAATTCAAATAGAGAAACTATAATCTATCTCTATGTATAATGTGCCCCTTGTACTTACTATAGACACTTAAAAATGACTTAGGCCTGCAAGATTCATTTTTACCACTTTTGTCCTAGCATAATTAAAACATTTAATTATGTCCTTGGTCCACATTCGACTATTAATTAAATAATTTATAATTGTTTAATTAATTCATGTCTTTCTATTCTTCATGATTATTAAATAAATAAATTTTATTTATTTATTAAATACGTCATTAATTGTCTAAGTCTTCCCTTAATTAAATAAATTTCTTAATTTATTTAATTGTAACCCTTCATCATATATTTCTTCTTGATTATTAAATAAATAAATTTTATTTATTTATTTAATGTCACTAATTGTCTTAATTAAATAAATTGATTAATTTATTTAATTAATTAATCTTGTCTTCTAAATTAAATAATTATCTTTAATTATTTAATTGTCAAAATTAATATTCCTCTCATTTTAAATAAATGAAATTATTTAAAATGTCATTACAATCTTAACTGACAGTCCATTTTGGTAAATAATATGAAAAAGATTATTTATTTGTCTCACAAAATCCATATTTTGAATTACTTTAATTCAAAATGGTAGCTTTCTTCCAAAAATCAAATAAAGCAAGCAGATTCTTGATTTTATCATATTTGTTTTTCAGTCCACCTTTTATCTTTTTGATTTTTGGAATCTCACAAAGTAGGCTATCTTTATCTTCTTAATTTTGAAAATCTTTATTTTTGAAATTGATTATCTCATTTATTCTCCATCGCCGATTTGATTTTCTCATATGACATCTCGACCACTTACTTAAGGATTTTGCCCTAACCCTGATTAGGGATTGTCAAATTAAATCTTGTCCGCTGATTTTAGGTCTTTGTCAAAATTCAATCTCGTCCATCCATTCAAAATGGAATTTTCTATAAAATGCTATTTTGCTCTCATTTCTAGATTACGCACATAGATTAAACAATATTTTAGACATTAGAGGCACATATATTACAATATTCTGGCATATTAATACTTAGATTAATTTGGCATTTTAGAGTCATTTTTTTATCATAATCATTTAGGCAATGGCATTGGACATTTATGCAAATCCTTCAAAGCTTGGTGTAGGAAATATGCATATATTTGCAGATTGCTTGCATAACGAATCTGAGGGCAAAGCATTATCCAGTAAGTAAGAAGGTGTTATGAAGGTGAGTCATGGAAGCTTCAACAATTATCAGGTATACTTGTTCTTTTACATTTCGCTTCCTTTGCACTTTGTAATCACTTTGGGTTTATTTTATATGTTTTATTGATGAATCTAAACTTAGAAAATTACCCTCAGTTACATTGGTGAACCCGACATTCTATAGAAATATTTGTGTGTTTTTCTTGTTTGTTTTCATTGTTTTGTAGGTTACAGCCAAGAAGTCATACAAAATCCTGTCACTTTCATTTGAGCATAGAAAAATGGGCGCATAAAATCATTTAAAATATTTTTTGGGTTTTGTAGATCTTGGTTTCAACTTTCCAAAACTTCAAATGGTTTTAAATTTTGTTAAGATTTGAGAAAGTTATGGCTATTTTAGTGATCATTATTTTTTTAATTTTCGCTTTTAAAACCCACATTTTGTTTTGCATATAATATTGCTTTTGTGCATAATCTTAGAAAATAATTTCTACGGGTTTTGAAGGGTTTGATTCTTAGCTTTCAAAACTTTAAGCGATTTAAAATTTCATTAAACTTTTGAAGGTTATTGCTGTTTTAATTTGCTACTGTCATTAAATTTTATTTTTATTACTAATCTTTGTTGGCAACATGTGGCATTGGAGTTTTTCATGGGTCAAAGGAAAAAATTCAAACTTCTAACTTGTGGTCTTGCAGGTTCAAATGTCAAATAATAAACACTAAAACATTATTAATCTATATTTTTCATAGATTAATACTTACTTTTTGGTACAATTAAAAGAATAGTGTCTTCTAATTTTTTATTTTGTGTTTGCAAAATGGTAGGTGATTATGCTCACCTTGTGAAAACTAGGTGATCAGAAAACTAGACCCACCTTATTTTTTTGTCACCTTCACGACTTAATAATCGAAGTATCCTCTCCCCTTGCACTTTTGGGTGATCTTGGGTGTAAGAGAAGCGATTACAACTCTTGAAATTGGGCTTGCACAGTTTCATCACTTGATGCTTGACTCAAAGCGGCAATGGGTTAAAGCCAAGCTACCCACATTTTGATATATAAAATGTGAATCTTAAGGAAAACCTAAGATTACGAGTGCTTGAGATATGTCATCACAGAGACGAGGTAATTGCTCTCTTAAACCACGGTGAGCTTAACCTCTTTAGGCTGGAGTGCCACCTAAATTGGTGATTAATCTCTTGCCCCATGTATTGCCACTTGAACGGGGGTCCCGAATTAAGAACCATTGTTTAGTAAACCAAAAACCTTCTATTTGCTAGCGCAACACCAGTCGGTGTGAAGGCATCCACACTTTCGTAGTCTATAGTAGAGGTGATCAATCTGCCATGGGAGTTTCATGGGGGTTGGAAGCTTGGTTGGCTTGAGAAGAGAGTGCGCTGTAAGGGGGAGCCCGTGCAGCTAAGCTTCTGAATTCACACGCTACATATATGCGGTTGGGGAAACTGACGTGGAATCTAGTGAATATTGTCCTGGCCTAACCATAGGATTGTGTACTTATCTAATATCACGATTGGTTACATTCAAAACATTATTAGCATCCAGAGTGTTTTCTAGATTTTCAAACAATATACTGTGACCACAAATCCGGGACCTATAATCGGCCTTAGACAGCACCGAATTTTCAACAAAACATCAAAAGGCTCAGTCCTCATTTTTGAACTTAGACTTTGCATTGTTCATCTCAATCATCATTTTAAACCTAGACTTGGCATTTATAACATTAAGTCCTTAGTCAAACATCATCATCTAAGTCCTCATATTGGCCTTGACAACCTTGTCATCTTGCATTAATCATTTCCTTAGGAAAACATCATCATCTTGCATTGTCATCATTTATTCCAAAAATACAAAAAATATTAGTGACATAACTTGTCATCTTAGTCTTCATTGTCCTTTGGCATTAGTCATTTTCTTTAGACAAGATTGTCATATTGCATCCCTTATTGTCAAAAATCCAAAAACATAGTCTTGCATTGTCATCCTTTATCCAAAAAATCCAAAAAACATAGGTTGTCATCATCCTCACATTTAGTTTTCATTGGCATCATCCTTATCTGAGCAAATCCCTTTTACGGTTGAGACTAGGCTTCAAAGACAACAACAAATGGAAAACTTTGGAAAAGATTTCAATCCCAACATCGATAATAACACTTATGACACAAACCAACATTGGAATTTTTCCAACCCATTTCACAACATGAACATTCAATCTTCCATGAACATGTCATCTTCATCACGAAATCCTTCTGAACCATTCATACAAAGAGACCAAAATGGACGAGTATATGTAAAAGACTTAGAAGCTGCAGCGCAAAATCCTGATATAGTCTCCTTTGTAGAAAAATCAATCTTATGTGACCCTCAAAGGTATCTAGCCATGCTTTTGGACCAAGGGGCTAAGTTACCACAAGGATTTGACATAAATACTTTGCCACCTCCATCTATCTACCCTCACCATCAACAGTTGTTTGACATAAATCCTACTAGTAATTCGCAACAAACGTCCACTTATCACCCTTATCCTAACCTTGACAAGGGAAGAAGCCAACTGTCCACTAGTCCATTCCAAACCTCCATGTCATATTCTGACCCTTCACCTATCAATCCCATCCAAGTCTACATGCCTTATCAACCATCTACCAACTCATGTCAAGTCCTCACATCATACCATATCGATCCCGTCCAAGTCTCCAAGTCCTATTTTAGTCAACCTTACACTAATCCAGCTCAAGACTCCATGGCATATCCGGTTGAAGTCCCCATGTCAAATCCTATGCCGTCACATCCTAATCCAGTCCAAGACTCCATGTCATATCCGCTCCAAGTCTCCACGTCATACCCTTGTCCTTCACATACTAGTCCAATGCAAGTACCCATGTCATATCCTAGTCCTTCACATACTAGTCCCGTCCAAGTCCCCACGTCTTGTCCTAGTCTGTCATTCATTAATCCTTTTCAATTCATCCCCTCACAAGCCACATCCAGTCATGAAAATTCTATCATAGTCCAAAGTCAAATCCCATTTAATAAACTTGAGGATACATGTCAAAATGAAAGCCCAAAGCAGGACCTTATACTGTCACCCTCATGTCATGAACAAGGTAGTTCATCCCATGACCCTATCTTTCAGTCCATCCATGAAGTCCTTCAAGACAATCATGACATCCAGAACACACCTCTCTTTGACAACGGCTCTATTTCTAACTATATAATCTATGACAACCCCATCTTCGACCAAGACCCTACCATTGACCAAGAAGTCCAAAATGATCCACTCCTTGACCTTTACGCCATTCATGATCAAACACTTTCCGACCTTACAAAGGCCTTGACTATTGACACTTCCCATGATAAGACACTTGCCTCCATGGGACACATAGATGATATTCCTCCAGAACAAGAATCTTCCACTAGGGACATGCTTGCATATGATCAAGTTATAGCTAAAATCATTGGACTCTATGACACTAAACATAATGATGGCTTCAACATTGCCTTGGAAGCACCAACAGAATCATCTGAACCTGACATGTCACAAGATCAGACCAAAGATATCGGTCAGAAATATGTCCAACATGAAAATGAAGCTAAGACACTTTATCACTTAGGGTCATCTGTCTTTTTCAGAGTAGGCTTTCTCGCCGATGAAAATATTACAAGTGACAGTATCCACAGACCTAATGATGGGTTAGCATCTTGCTTTCAAAACAACAAATACCCCATCACAAATAGAATCTATCAAAGCATGCAATATCAGGGAAAAGGACTAGGCATACACGAGCAGGGCATTCTAGAACCAATACAACTTCAGGCAAATTACACACATCAGGTCTTACTTGGGTATTCTTGATCCAGCGATAGAAAGAATGTTAGTGGTACCTCCCACCGATATTGGGGGGTAACTTTGTCGAGATACAAGCGTCGAAATGGAGTCAGCTGAGAAATCCCTTGTCATAAGATTGCTGCCAACACCCCCTCCACCCACACCATGAACCATCATTCCATCAGGAATAAACCTTCCCTTTGGAACCAACAAAAACAAAACTCTTACAAGTCAAAAGATCAAAATCAAATGTCAAAGGCCATTGAATCAAACAAAAGGACAAGTGGACAAATGAAATTAAAATGGATCCCAAAGAAAGATGGATCAAACAAAGACACCAAGTCAAATACAAAAGTCAACCACAATGTGGAGCCACAAGAAAAGAAGACTCTCACATATAATAAATGTCCACCTCCTTCAAAATGGTCATCAATCAAGGCATATAAAAGTGTTGGTTCCAAACACCATCCCTCAAATTTGTCATCCACCATCCCAAATTTGGAAAATAAAAATTCATTCATCCAAATGTCCAAACAATCTTTCCACATCTACCATCATCTATCATAATCCTACATCTCGCCTAAAGTCCAAAAATCCCACATCACAAATCCGTCACATCATGGCAGCAACTCTTTACCACAAGGACTCTCATGGCACTCTATTGCGATGTGTGTATTTTGATAAGGCCAACTCTAGTATCAGAAAGGACCATGATAACATCAATCAGTTATATGAAAGTGCTATGATCCTGACAACACAACTCCTTCAGCAAAGTCATTATTGGCATATCATGGCACCAGTCTCTACATCGACACTGTCAATGGATTTAGAACAGTCAGTGGTTATCTAAAGCATCCAGGCTATCCAAAAAATCAAAAATTGAAAAAAAAATTAAAAAATGTAAAAAAATCGTCACGTGAAAGCGACAAACAAGTGTCTTGGTGACACCAAAAAATCAAAAGTCAAAGAAAATAGTAAAGAGAAAAATTTTAACCAATGGTGAAAACTTGACAAACCCGATACTGGATAAGTACCATGATGAAAACCTGGCAAACAGGCGTCATGTGTAAAATAAATCATCTATGTGAACTCTTACACTTGGGGGCAAGTCATCTCATCTCCTAGGCCTTCCTCTTGACATTGACATCTGACCATTTCATTCATATCATTTTCATACATTTTCCACTTACCTCAGTCTTGACATAAAACTGGCACACATAAATCATGCTTTGGGAAAACTTTTGACATGCCTATCCTTCGGTCATACACGATTCACGAAACATCATGTCATTGATTGTCATAGTCTTATTGTCCTTGTGTGACGTAGTCCTTGAAATTCATATGACAATTCCTTTAGTCTCATGTCTCCCATCCTTTACCAAGCCCACCACCTATCCTTTCATGCCTATCACCTATCTTAGCTTTCCCTTGTCAAACAGTCTAAGGATAACCATCATCCCATCTAGTCCTAACCAAGTCATTCCAAATGCAATGAGTCTAATCCATACAAGCACATTATCCAAAATTTTACTTGACTGCATTCCTGGCTTGGCTATAGACCTCGATACTTTCGTCGCATTGTCGTCATCGTCCTCACGTTGTTTCGGGATGCATCCTTCCCACGTCAAACAATGTTGTCATCACTTGTCAATTGGTATTCAGCTTGACTAGGGGCACAATCATGTTTGTCCTTGGATTCTCATGTGTAGGCATCAGTCATATGCATTTGTCACAATCCTCTTAAATTTCAAAATCCAAAAAAATCATAAAACCATTCAAAAAGACCAAAAACATCATAAAATATCCTGAAAAAAGACCAAAACATCATAAAATGTCCTAAGAAAAGACAAAAACATCATAAAATGTCCTGAAAAAAATAAAAAATATCATAAAATGTTCTGAAAAAGGCAAAAACATCATAAAATATCTTGAAGAAAGACCAAAAATATCATAAAATGTTTTGAAGAAAGACCTAAAAATCATAAAATGTCCTGAAGAAAAACACAAAAAATATCCAAATCAATGTCAAAATCCTAAAAATAGAGTCAAAGTTAGTCATGTTAGTCAGTCCATATCATTTTTGAACTACGTTGTCTCTGCACATTTGCTACGTAGGCAAGGCCATCAATCGATGAGTCCTCAAGACATTAGGTTAGTCCTTTTAAGTTGGTCCAAATAAATCATGGCATTTGTCACAATCACAAGACCTACAAATAATTCACATAGTCAAATCTATACACACAGATAGTCATTCAAACGCCAATGCCAAATTGGTCAAAATCGTATAGCATGTCTAATCAATCATACAACAACATCGTACCAACTTACAAAACATATTAGTAAAAATAATGCTAATCTCTATCACTCTTTGGTCCTCTTCTAAGATGTGTCTTTCTTTGGAGTTAGACCTCGCTGTAAATTTCCTTTGGCTCTTTCTCAGATGTGTCCTTCCCTACAATAGGCTCCTCACAAAACCATCAACACCACAAATTGGCAAAGCTTTTAAACTATCAAAATTGTCAAACCGACAAAATCATTTTTTTGACAAACATTGGCAAACAAAATAAAATAGCTATTAATATTTCTCCGGGTCTATCTTGTCTTGTATATTTTGACTTATTTTGTCTATCTTTGTCTTTATCTTTTTTACTCTCTTTTCTTTTGGTCATGTTACAATAGCTGTAATTTCGAGGATGTCCTGAAGGATTTAGAGGTGCTGTGTGATGATGTCTCCTAGCCTATTTTATTTTCTTTGACTACTGTCTATGGATTGTCTTGACAAAAAAACTGGGGAAACTTCACCCTTAGTATGAGTTAGGACATTCCTTATATGTGACTGTATGTTTTTCAAGTGGATGACCTTGTACACCTTGGTCTACATCATATCATGGTGTTTGTTTGTCCATTTGTGTCATTTTATCGCCTAAATGATCATTAAGAGCAATAAATATTAAATTCTATAATAATGTTTTGAAGGATTTGTCTAGGAACTAACATGCATCTCCTTTTGTCTTGTCATCTTCTCTCACCCATCTCATATAGGCATTGTATCCATATCATCATCCATATCTTTTGCACTAACATTTCTTTGTCTCTTCATATTCTAGTCTTCTCATTAATTTTGAGAGCACACCCGTGTTCTTGGAAGTCGTCTATCCTCTCGAAGGGGCATACCGCTACCCTCCTCGTCATTCTTCCTCATCTTATTTTGCACTAGGGCATATTTTGACTTATTTCTTGTCACAATGTGACAAGCTTAATATGACAAAGAGGCAAATGTAGACACCTTTAAAATGACCTAGGCCCTAAGTTTCATTTCTTACTCACTTTCATTCCAGCATAATTAAAACATTTAATTATGTCCTTATCCACATCTCGAATTATTAATTAAATAATTTATATAATTGCTTAACTAACTATATCTTTTGTATTCTTTCATGATTATTAAATAAATACATTTGTATTTTATTTATTAAATATACTCACACTGTCTGTCTTCCCTTAATTAAATAAATTTCTTAATTTATTTAATTGTAACCTCATCATATATATTATTTTTCCTCGATATTAAATAAATAAATTTTATTTATTTATTTAATATGTCACTAATTGTCTTAATTAAATAAATCTGATTAATTTATTTAATTAATTAATCTTATCTTCTAAATTAAATAATTATCTTTAATTATTTAATTGTCAAAATTAATATTCCTCTCATTTTAAATAAATGAAATTATTTAAAATGTCATCACAATCTTAACTGACAGTCCATTTTGGTAAATAATATGAAAAAGATTATTTATTTGTCTCACAAAATCCATATTTTGAATTACTTTAATTCAAAATGGTAGTTTTCTTCCAAAAATCAAATAAAGCAAGCAGATTCTTGATTTTATCAGATTTGCTTTTCAGTCCACCTTTTATCTTTTTGATTTTTAGAATCTCATAAAGCAAGCTATCTTTATCTTCTTAATTTTGAAAATCTTTATTTTTGAAATTGATTATCTCATTTATTCTCCACCGCCAATTTGATTTTCTCAGATGATATCTTGACCACTCACTTAAGGATTTTTCCTTAAGCCTGATTAGGGATTGTCAAATTAAATCTTGTTTGCTGATTTTAGGTCTTTGTCAAAATTCAATCTCGTCCATCCATTCAAAATGGCATTTTCTTAAAAATACTATTTTGCTCTCATTTCTAGATTACACACAGATTAGACAATATTTTAGACATTAGAGGCACATATATTACAATATTCTGGCATATTAATACTTAGATTAATTTGGCATTTTAGAGTCATTTTTTTATCATAATCATTTAGGCATAGGCATTGGAAATTTATGCAAATCCTTCAAAGCTTAGTGTATGACATAGGCATATATTTGCAGATTGCTCATATGACGAATTTGAGGGCAAAGCATTATCCAGCAAGTAAGAAGGTGTTTCGAAGGTGAGTCATGGAAGCTTCAGTAATTATCAGGTATACTTTTTCTTTTACATTTCGCTTCCTTTACACTTTGTAATCACTTTGGGTTTATTTTATATGCTTTATTGATGAATCTAAACTTAGAAAAATAACCTCAGTTACACTTACTAATAATAAGGAAAATTAATCTAAGTATTCCTATACTTGTTATGAGTTTTCTTGTGTGGAAAAAATAGAGATTTAAACTTCATAGATGAAGCATCTAGACATGAATTTTGATTAAGAAACATGTGTGCTTGAGGATTGTCATGATCCATGTCTTGATTATTATCTCAAATGTGTGTTAGAAATGCAAAGCTCTACTAATGTTGAAATCATATGTGAAGAAGATATAATGGTAGGTTTGAGTGATGAAATTCTTGTTTGTTATTTTTTGCTAATATTTCTAGTGCACTTGTGAACCAATGTGTTGATATATATACATATATATATATACATATATATATATATATACATATATATATGAATAGTAGACATTAGGGTTATATATCCTCAGAACCAATGTGTTGTTCTAGATATATCTATGAATAGTGGTATTCATCAATTTATTGATTGTGTCCCTACCATCTTTTGAGATTGTATGGATAAATATTTTAATATGGTTGATTGCCAAGGTGATTTTTAATTATTTTT
>VDFB02063790.1:0-22509 GCA_007258455.2 Sequoia sempervirens | reverse complement strand
TGGATAAATTAGACAAAGCTAATTCTCTATTATTGTAAATAAAAGTATAAGCCTATTTAAGTAATGAGAGGGAAAATATTAAAATAAGATTTGAATAATATTTAAATATTACAATTATTTTAGTTGAGAAATGTGCATGATTTGAATTAAATAGATTATTTGATTACATATTTGAACAAAATCATAGAAAGTCATAGAATACATTGTCATATAAGGAGATTCTAATGAATTGAAATTTGAAGGTTGAAAATGATACTTATAAATACATAGAAAGTCATAGAACACATTGTCATATAAGGAGATTCTAATGAATTGAAATTTGAAGGTTGAAAATGATTATTGGGGGAATTTAACTAGCTAGAGAATGAGATTTCAAGGGTTTAGCATGACTCGACAAGGTTATCAAATTGTGCAATGAGAGGTTGGAATATATACATGAAATATTTGTAGATTCACATTTGTTTTGGATTTAAAAATGAATTAGTTTTCTATTTGACTCAATGTTGAGATTGTGTTTGAGTTCACTTGAAATTTAGAGTTTTAGTGAACTAGAAACCAAAGAAAACTAGTGAATTCAATCTAGCGATAATTTAAACTCATGTAAACAACAATGGATAGATTTGAGAATTAGAGAACTCTAATTTTGATTAGTTAAATCTAAAAATTAAAATTGAAGTCAATGCCATAGGATTTACAGGGGGGAAATTGAATACAAACCCTAGTTTTGATTTTATGAACATATAAAAGGAAATTGATTACATTATTATTGGGAATTAATTTTGAACACTGCTATGATTGTACATTACTAATTTATTGTTCACTTGAATGTGTTGGGAATACCATTGAAATATTTCATTGGGATTTGGCTTTCTATGAAAGAATGGAGTAGTTTTCGTTAGGAAAATTAAATTGGAGGTTTCTTTCATAGAATTTCTAAATTGAACATGGTTGAGTCTAATTATGATTAGTATAAAGGTTTAGTGAGACTTTCAATCTAAGACCATTTCAAGAATTGTGTCATTGAAGTATATGAGACCTTATTTTTGTTAGCTCTTGTTTATGTATATTCCTCTATAAATTTTGGTATAATAATGACAAGAAACAAAATAATCAACTTAAAAAAATCTAAATTAAGATTTCTAATTCAAATTATAGATTTTTATTAAGTAATGACAAGAAACAAAATAATCAACTTCAAAAAATTCAAAGAAAAAATTTATACAAACATTTGAATCTTGAAAAAACTCTCACCTAAGGATTTCCTCAAAACTCAGCCATAAGACATGAATATCACACCTACATAAATAAAAAAACATAAACTGTGTACAAAACAATACATCCACTGGAAAGCGGCAAAAGTGAACGGTGTACAAGTCAATGCACTCATTTTAAAGCTCACTGTTTGAGGTAAAAGTAAACAGAGCGACTCCGCTGGGGATCGAACCCAGAATCTCTGGTTTCGTAGACCAGCGCCTTATCCATTGGGCCACGGAGTCCCACATGTTGATTATTGTCTCACAAAGTGTGATTATTTTTATAAAAAATTTGATCTTGTCTAAAATTAGAGGGTTTCTGTGGAAGTGCAGAATGCTCAAACTCATTCATCGCTGTAGATGCTCACAATTTTAAGCTACTAATATAACTCTTACAAAATTCCAGGCGGGAGAACAATTTCATTACTAGGAAAAATCACATATACTCCTAAATTAGATATTGTTTAAAAAACTCACATATACTCCTACATATAGATTTTGTTTGAAGTTTCATGTAATTTTAGTGAAGTGATTTTTAGTTTATTGGTGAATTTTTCACGGTTAATTTTGGCCATGAATTTTCTTGCGGTGAATGAATTGCTGGTGACCGTGAATTTTTCGTTGGTGAATTGCTGACAGTGAATCTTCCTAGAGCCACTTAATACAAAGGTTCATGACCTTTTATATGGATAAGACGAATATTGGTAGAATGGATACCTCATAGTCCTTGGCATTAAATCGAAAGAAGTTGATTATTCATAATCTATGATTCATTGTTAAAAAAATAACTATATAATTTAGGAATTTGGAAAGGGCTTTAAAGTTCTTATGAATTTGATATGATATCAAAGATGGAAGTGGTCAATTGGGAAGGGCTTTAAAAACTTTACAAGTTTCATATGGTATAAAAAGCTAGAAATGGTTGATTGGGAAGAACTTTAAAATTGTATCAAAGATGGAAATAGTTGATCATCTAATTGAACAAATCTAAAACTATATATTTTTATAAATTTCTTAAAAAATATTTTCCCCCTTACATGAGATACAGCTAAAGAAAAAGTCTTAAAATTGCTTCTACATTCAAAAATATACATTATTTTATTTAGAGTTTTTCCAAATACGAATAAATAAAATAGGAGTTAAAAGATCAATGTGTTTTTAATTTTGAATTAGAAGGAAAAACATCTTTTTAAGAAGCCAATGCATGTAAAAATCCTCACTAGGTTAAGATTGATAGTATTATGAGGAATAATATTAATTTAATCATAAAAATGCTTGTGAGATAAAATAGAATCAAAGCATTCCAGTAGAGCAAACGCATTGATGGAGCTCTCAAAAAATTGTGAAGCATTTTAATGGATATTATGCTTCGGAACAGGTTCAAATAAACTAGGGACCCTATTGTGCTTGATTCTAGTCTTTTGATGCAAAAGAGGTACATGGGAAATCAACCATAAAATAGATCTAAGCAAGAAAATTCAAGGTGTCAGTCAAAAAAGATTTTTGTTGTGAATGCCCTGCCAGACATGTGTGCAAAATGACATATCCTCAAAACATGACCAAGAGCGGGAGCTCTATGAAAGTGAAAAGGACATTACTTACACTATAACCATGTAAGGGCAGAATTTAATGACATAAGTCCAAGCATAAAGAGATCGAATGACTATAAATCAATATTGACAGGAGTATCTCCATATGACATCATCGAACATCAAAGAATCTATGACAGAATATGAGGAGTTTTGTCTTGCAGATGATATTAGAGGCAGAGATATGATCACTTAAAAGGGAATGACCTTATTTGCATGGATTACTTTGGTATGACAGAGTAAGAGGGTTTAATAGACAAGAAAATATGGAGGACAAAAAAGATGAACAGCAGTTTCAAGTTATGATAGTTCATATTAATGAAGAAAAAACCATTTGAAATGAAAAAAGCATAGTTGCCTCGAGACTGGTACTGGTACTGGTATGGGAGACTGGTACCGGTACCAGTACGGCTTTTTTTTTTAAATAGGAGACGGGGGTACTTGGAGACATCTTAATATAAAAAAATTAAATTAAATAAAAGGAGGGTAAAACTTTATTGAATCATAACAACAATACAAAGTCCAAAGAAAGAAGCCACAAGGGGCCAAAACAACAAGAATTAATTCACACCCAAGAAGCACCTCATATCCTCAGCAATCCACTCCTCAAGAACATGGGCCATATCAACAGGGAGATTGCTCCAATCATCCACATACCAAGAATTAGTCTTTTCTGATGCCCATCTAGCCAGCCCCTCAGCCACCCTATTCCACTCCCATGGAATATGGCAGAAAACAATGGACTCCAAGGTAGAGCACAGAGAAATAATCTATTTGACAACCACAACCAGCTACCAATTCCCATCCTCCAAATTTTGATTATTCAACATATCAATAACCACCTAAGAATTAGCTTCACAAACAATCCGCCGCCATCCAAGGGAAACCGCACGCTCAATCGCTAAGAGAATAGCACTTGCCTCCATAAGATTATTAGTTTGCAAACCATGATACATAGAAAAGAAGAAAACCACCACTCCAAGGCTGTCTCTACCAATACCACCAACCCCAGCATGCCCAGGGTTACCCCTAGATGACCCATCCATATTAATTTTAAACTCCCCTAGAGTAGGCAGGCACCAAAATCCCTCACGAGCAACCCTCTCACACCCTCGCCTACGATGCACTTTGCTCAAAATACACTTCTCCTCTGTGGCAAGACCCAAGACATTTACAACACCCAAGTCCCCAGAATCAATCAGCATAGACAAGTCACACTTTGTAGTCAAAGTCTCCTGCAAAGCCCTAAGAATTCGCCTCCAAAGTTTCCCCACAAGCAATTTTTTATCCAAGAATAGGCCTTGTTACCCGTTCCAAACAATCAAACTAGGACCACTGCCCAAGCAATTTTAAGAAAAGAGGTTGTAGTAGGAGAAGAACCCTGTCTCTTCCAAAAATCCTCCAAAGAAGAGACATGGCAACACGGTAAGCTCCAAAGATTCCACCAGTGATGCCAGATAGTCTTAACAAAAGAACACTGAAAAAAGAGATACGATAAGCATTCATCATGCTGACCACATAGAATGCACATGGAGGGCCCCTGGAACCCTCGTTTCCAAAGATTATCCCAAGTAAGAAACTTTCCTTGAACCAATGAGCCGCTATAGAAAAGTTACACCTTCTAGGCCAAGCAAATTTATTCCAAACATGTTTCCACCCGCGAAACTCGAGCTTCCAAAGACCTCGCTTTATCCAAAACCCTACAACCGTGCACCAAAATGTCGTTTATCCGGCAAGCACATCACCCCTTTGAGAGAAATTACAGCTACCCACCTAATATAATCTTAGCAAGCTCTGACAATCCCTCCAATCGCACTACCGAGGCTAATCTAGGGGCTCTTCCACCGACACGTAAATTTGACCTAAGGGTTGTTGAGATTTGAAATCAAGCTACATGGACTCCAACCTTCCACAAAAATCCACCTTAGTATTGTAAATCTTGGAGTTGGGGATGAGATAACACAATGGGTGGGCATCCATCCCAAGAATCATGCCGTAAGAGCATCTTGACCCCCATTACAAATCCAAAAAAGTCCCTGTTTAACCAGCTTGGCACCACGTTTAAGGGTACCCCAGATCACAGAGCCTTTCCCCTCCATATTGAACCTTGCTACCTCCCTACTTTCTACCGCCCCCAAATATTTGAAGGTCAGAATTTTAGCCCAGCACATATGTTGTTGAGAGCACCAACGCCAACACAACTTAGCAGCCAAGGCCTGCCCATTCAAATCAGTCCGCCGTAAACCAAGACCCCCCTCCTGCTTTGGCCTACAAACAACATCCCACTTCACCAGACTCCATTTTCTATGAAGAAGATTACCAGCCCACAGAAACTGGCGAGACAATTTCTCGAAATCTCTAATAAAACTTGAAGGAGCAGAAAGAACAAAGCATTTATAAACAGGAAGAGCCTAGACCACCAACTTTAAAAGAGTCACTCTACCTGTTGAAGAAAGCCACCTGCAAGTCCAATGACTGACCAATCTTCGAAACTTATCAAGAGTCTCTTGCCAAAACCTTTTGGGGAGAGAGCGAACAACAAGAGGGATTCCAAGATAGGAAAAAGGAAGCGAGCCAATCTGAAACCAAAGGATACCAACAATTCTCCTTTGAATACCCTTAGGAGTGTGGAAGAAATATATGGACTTCCCCTCATTTATGCGCTGCCCAGAAGCTGCCAAGTAACTGTCCAAAACACTACGCCAATTGAGAGCCTCTTCAACCTTAGCCCTGCCCATCAAGGCAGTATCATTTACAAATTGCAGATGAGACTGAGGGGGAATATCATCTCCCCAACTCCATCCCTAAAGCAAGCCACTAGCAACCTGAGCACGAATGAGTCTTCCTAGGCCTTCCGCAAGGAGGATGAATAAGTAAGGAGATAGGGGATCTCCCTACCTGAGGCCTCTAGAAGCACCAAACAAACAAGTGGGCTCACCATTGATAAGCACCGAAAAGGAGGAGGAAGTGACACAACTCCTAACCCATTCAATCCAACCCTCAGCAAAGCCAAAAGCTCCAAGGATTTTAAATAGAAAGCTCCATTTAACACGATCATATGCTTTAGCCATGTCCAACTTGATAAACATAGATTTATCTTTTGAGGATTCTGTAGAATGGATGGCCTCAGCAGCAATAACCACCCCATCCATGATCTATCTTCCAACAACAAAACCCCCTTGCTCTTCAGAAATTAAGTCATCAAGCCAAGGCTTCAGCCTTTCTGCAATCAACTTAGTAATAATTTTATACACAACATTACATAGAGCTATAGGCCTAAACAAATCCAAGGAGTTAGCTCCCATCTTCTTAGGAATAAGAGTTAAAAATGTAGCATTTAGGGACTTCAACATTTGTTTATGCATAAAGGATTCTTGGACAACCTCTAAAAGGTCCAATTTAACCACTTCCCAGAACTCCTAAAAAAAATCAATGGGGAATCCATCAGGCCCAGGAGCTTTACCTTTCTTGATCTGGAACACAACCTTCTCAAGATACGACAAGGTAATAGGAGCAAGCAATGATTCATTCATTTCATTAGTCACCAGCTTCAGGATACAATCTAAAATTATAGCTTCATCCTCCTTCGCAAGAGGCAAATCCTCAGAGAAAAGGGTAGAGAAATATTGAATGCATTCGACAGAAATAGAGGTTGAAGAGGACAAAGATTCCCCATTAGGCAACAAAATAGAAGAAATAGCATTACATTGTCTCCGATCCTTAACTCAGTTATGGAAGAAAGCAGTGTTTCGATCCCCAGCCTGGAGCCATTCAATACGACACTTTTGTTTCCAAAAAATCTCATCTCTTAACTCCCATTCCTCAAGCTCTTTTGTTGCAACAAACTCTAATAAACTCAAATTCTGAGAGGCCTTGATCTCGAATTTTTCTGGAAGTAATTAGGTCCAAATTCATTTCATGCCTTTTGCTTTTCCTAAAAATAAAATTACCAAAATGTCATTTCTATTCCATCTTTTCAATCAGATTTAACATAATCAAGCCTCTTTTGAGAAAGAGTACATGGCAAGCAAGCATATACAGCTCTCGATCCCACCAACCAGGGAGTAGATCATGAAGAGATTCATCCCTAAGCCACATGAGTCAGAACTTAAAGGTCTGTCTAGCACACCGTTGAGGCACATCAACCACTAGCTTAATAGGCCAATGGTCAGAACCATAACCATCCAAAATTTCAGAGCTAGTCAACCACCTGTCCCCCACCCAAAAACTAGACACCAAAAATCTATCAAGTCTTTCAGAAATAGAAGCATCACCAATTCTCCTATTATTCCAAGTAAAAAGACCATTTCCAGGCTTGATATCCACAAGATTCAAAGTAGAGATATTGTCTTGGAGCAATAATGCAGAAGCCTCCAGCCTTGCAATACCACCTCGTTTCTCTGCAAGCTCCGTGATAGCCTTAAAATCACCTCCAATAATCCAAGGATGGTAGGGAAATAATCTGCAAACTAAATGAATGTTGGACCACAAAAGTTGCTTGCCCTGCAACTCCACAGGCGCATACACATTGGAGAAGAGAGCAATTTCCCCTGACATAAAACAAGAGGCCACCATGGAAAGGGAGGACTTAAAAGACACCCACCAAAGGGGGCAGATCTTACGTGGGTTCCATAAGCACGCCACCCCACCAGAAGACCCTCGAGCACCAGTGCATTGGAATCCATCATTCCCCCATAACTTAGGAGCTAAATCCATCATACCCTCCACAGAGAGCTTAGTCTCCTACAGAAAAAGAACATTAGGAAAATGACACCTAATCAAATCCCGAACAGCTTTTTGTCTAGGGCCACTGCTCAAACCCTTACATTCCAAGAGAGAACTATCATTCTGAGGGCATGAAAAATGAATCCAGAGTCTTGACTGACCCTGACTCGACCAAAGTCTCCCCTATCATCTTAATCTTTTCCTCATCCTTCTTCCTTCCCAGCTTAGAAATTTTCTCCAGCCCCCCCTTCTTGAGAACTTTTTGCAGAACACCCAACTGAGAGGACACCTTAATATTCTTCTTACCCACCTCCGGACCAACTTTCTACAAGAGGTGAACCTTATCCACACTATCTTTCACTACCTCAACACTACCACCCAACTCATCCTGAACCCCCATTTGACGATCTGTCCCTAGAGCCAAAGTCCCATCAGCAAGCGGAGCCATAATCACCTCTGAGTTGAGTATTCGCTGACCAAGATCTTTCCTGACCTCATCTAAGAATGGCACTCCCATACCCCCCTCCTGTTGGGGAGCAAGCATTGCCTCAACCGAAGGGCCATGCTGATCAATATCCAAAGTCCCATGATCTAGATCCAGAAATCCTGGATTCACCTCCTACTGACTAAGATCCTCCAGCACCTCAAACCTATTGAAGGTATCCTCCTCCTGCCTGTCCTTCAAAGTCCTTTTATGACCTTTATTTCTATTTCTGCCTCTAACGGGAATAAAACCATCTTCCCTACCACCAGAACCCTAAATGGGGTCCTTGCCCTTATCCACCCTAGGTGGATTAGCCGAAGGTTGAGAAGATTGAGCCTCCAAAGGCTTGGCCTTTGGACATCTGCGCAGGAGGTGACCATACTCATGACAGAAATGACAACGGAAAGAAAGTGTTTCATAATCCAGCTGTTGCACCCATGAATAATCTCTTGCACTCACTTCTAAAGAGTCTGGCAATGGCTTACTTAAATCAATTTCTACACAGAACCGGGAAAAAGTCATTACCTTTTTGAATTGCGTTTGCTGAGACAAACCCACAGGTTTCCCCATCTTCGAGGCTAATAGGTACAACACATCCTCTCGCCAGCATTCCACAGGGAGCCTTGGAAGACGAACCCAAACCGAAACCCGATTCGGAAGTTCCTCTGCCGGGTTGAAGCCAGCATGCCATGGCTTAATGAATAAGCCCTCTTGGTTATAAAAATATGGGCCCCCTTCAAAAATCCTGTTCCGATCAGCCAAGCAATCAAATGTAACCATGAAATAGTTATTTTCCAGGAGGCGGATCTCCATCTCTCCCTCAAGCATCCATGTCTTTTGAGCCCACATATCCAAGAATTGCAAAGAAATTTTCAAACCTAAGAATTTGCAATAAAGAGAATGTTGTGCATAATAATCAATGTCTTCAGCCAGCATCTCCATTGGAATGACTACATTCGGCCTCTCTTTACACCATTTGAGGCACCCATTAATCTTTGGAATTCTAGGCCCCCCTGCCGAGCCCATCTCAACTTTCTCAGGTTCCACTGAAAAAAGATTATTATAAAAAATATTTGAACCCTGTGGAGAGGGTTTCGAACCAAAAGTAGAGTGGAAGTCCATATTGGGACAAACCCTAGAAGATTCTCCAGTATCCATCAAAGAGCACACAACACAAAATGAGCAAGCAAGGCCAAAATCAAAACCAAGAGCCCTTCGATGAAGGCACACTCCACTGGACACCAAGATCACAACCCCACTACCCCAGAATACACACCTACTTCAAAAGAAAAGAACCTCCCCCCCGAATAGCATAAAAAACCCACCCCCAAGAAGCTCCAGAGAAGAAGAGAACAGATCTGACCTCCAACTACGCATGCAACCACCAAAAGACCACATGCGCAAAGCCGAGCTCTAGATGGTCAGCAATTTCAGCGCCGCTATGTGAGCCATCCGATTCCATCCCTCAAATTTTATTTTAATAAAAATTAATTTATAGACAATATGATGACATTGAACTTTCAAAACAAGAACAGTAGTAAAGTTTAACAATGAACATTAACTTTAAATACACAAATGTCATTGCGTCAAAGAGTCAAAGAGTTCATACTTCATATTTCATAATCATAGTTCACATTTTAGGCTTTTTTTTTGCGGGAGACGTCATTTTTGGCAACAGGAGACGGCAAGGTACTCCGGAAACTCCAGCAGAAGTCTCTAGGCAGCAGGAGGCGTCTCCAGAGATGTCTCCGGTACCGGAGATGCGTCTCGGAGGGGGGAAGACGCGTCTCCTGGTAACTATGGAAAAAAGGTACCAATATGCAGCAAATACAAGGATAGATCTGCTAATGATGACAGTCATCATGAAATATGAAAGGATAGTGCTTATATGGCTAGAAAAGTGTTGAGAATTCAGTAAAAAATGAACATAAGGTATGTCTTATTCATCATGAGTTGAGGACAGCAACACGGTTTTGGCATCAAAGGAAGATGCAAACACAGAAAAGAGATGAATACAGTGTCCTTGACAACATATAGAGCAGCCATATCATAAAGGGGCAGTGTTTTGTTGTGATGGACAGTCAAAATGAGTTCTAAGTTTTAAAAGGGCAGAGTTAATAATGATTACAATGGAAGGAAACAAGACATCAAGGAAGATCATGACTATGAACTCAAAAGGGGCTGAGTTTATTGATCACAAAGGTAATGAGGATAGCCCTTGCTACACCAAATGGATAAAGGTAGAAGAAATTAAAATAACATGGATTTGTTGAGACTCAAAATTCATGGAGGTCAAGGTAACGGTCAAATCAACATTGGACAGTTATATGACTGTCATGAGAACTAAGGGACAACCTGAGCCAAAAAGAGTAAAAGCTTTAAAGACAGTCTATTCAACCTCATGCGAGCAAAGGAAATAAAACTGAAAAAGAGAAAGAAGTGAAAAATGTATTATCAAATATGGAATGCATGTTTCATGAGGTAGCAGAACATAGCATCCAACAGCCTAAAGAGTATGGATTAATGTAGAATGTTTCTGATCATAATGAACCTTTAAAAGAGGAGTCATCTTGGTGGCCTCCATTTGTATCTTGTACATCCAGTTCACTTAAATTTTCATGTTGTACTAAGTCTCTTCGCATTGTACCTTCGCATTGTACCTGATAGACAAGGATCACCATTAGAGTGCTTTGTTTTTTCATTGCCTGTAAGGAATGTAAAAGTTGAAAAACCATCATTGGTTAGATGCACAAATGCAGAAGAAGCTGGTGTTTCACTTGAGTTAATGTGGGATAAAGTCACAACACTATTTAATCTTGCTAGGTTGTTTGAACAGTTACATGATACTGAAAAAGCAAATCATTTATACAGGCTAATATTTTTAAGGTTTCCTGATTATGTGGATGCATATATATGTCTTGCTGCCATGGTTCAGGCTCGGAATGAGTTCCAACCGAGCTTAGAATTGATCGGGGATGCACTTAAAGTGGATAAAAACTCATCAGATGCTTTATGTATGCTTGGCAACATGGAATTGAAAACTGATGACTGGCTTAAAGTAAAAGAAACAATTAAAGCTGCACAAAGTGAATCAGATGCGAAGAATTCTTATGTTGACATTTCACTTGGGAATTGGAATTATTGTGCAGCTTTTTGCAATGAGAAGAGGGATCGAAAGAATGAGGCAACACATCTTGAGGAGGCTCGAGAACTATTTTGTAAAGTGTTGACACACAGACTGGGAAATGTTTAAGATGGCGCAGTCATCGTGCTTGTTGAAAGGGGTCGATTTGATATTGCAATGGAAATTTTGCGCAGGTACATGAGGATGCTATAGGAAACATCTTTGTCTCGATGCCTGGTGTGCGGGTAAATCTTGCACATATTTGCTTTGCGCAAGGACAGTTTGAGCTTGCAGTGAAAATATATTAAATTGTTTGAAGAAATTCTATTCTAGCACCCGATTTTATTATGCTTTGCTCGAATGCATTATGAGCAGAACCATGGCAGGATTGTGAAAGAACATTACTAAGAGATGCACCTCTGGCGCCCTCAAATTACATATCGCGCTTTGATGTTGGCATTACAATGCAGAGGTTCTCAACTCCAACACTTCAGAAGCAAGAATGTACTGCTGTGAAGATTCTTCGAGCGGTGTTTGGATTAATGGATGCACTTCATATGTTCAACAAGCCGTCCACTATGGCAAGCCCTCATACTCTCTACTTTGATAAGAAGTAGATAGAGTTGTTTGTTAACTGCTGTAAACCTTTGTTCGATGCCGCCATAGTTCAAAGGGAAGCAACAGAATGTGAAGAGCAGCCAAAAAAAAAAAGCAGGGGATTCTCTTTGGCGCCCATCGTTGTTGAAGGAGCTCGATCAATGCTTAGATGTATCCGACGTGGACAAATTAGAACCGTCCCCCGCTAGCCCCCGGGGGACCCACCAATTTGAAGCATTATCCGGCGGGGGAGCGGGGAGGCTCCACGTAGCCTTTCTCATGCTCGTTGAAACTTTGTGAAGCCTGCGAGATAAATAAAAGAAGTCTACGTAACATTTTTTATAATGAAATGTTAATAAAGTAGTGGTGGGACAGTGACAAATGTTTGAAGGCAATGTTTAAAAGGGATTATTTTTTACGGTGAGTTGAATATCGCGAATTTTTTTGTGCAATTGGGTACCGAATTTTGGTTGGAATAGAGAACAGTTTGTGATTATATGAAAATGTGGAAATGGAAATAATTTGATGCAACCGATTGTTAGCTTAAAGGATTATTTGTAGATATATTTTTTGAAATGGATCTGCCTTAATAAAATTGAAGAATATAATTTGATAAATAATTGATACTTTGTGCTTTTGCTATCATATTGGAGCTTGGTTGTTGACTATAGCTTTCGATTTGTATCTCTTTACTTGATGCATATGTGTAAATTTCAAAAAACAAATGCATCTTCTTTTACATATAAATAAAAGAAATTGGAGTTCTAATATACTGTGAACAAGGCACTTTGCTTTGCGATCACATCCTTTGCTTCTGAAATATATATACATACTTTGTGCTTTTGCTATCATATTGGAGGTTGGTATTTGACTTTAGCTTTTGATCTGTAACTCTTTATTTCACGCATATGTGTAAATTTCAAAAACAAATGGCATCTTCACTTACATATAATTAAGAATAGTAATGTTCCATCAAAGAAAGGGGCAAATGAAGAAAAATGGACAAATAGTAGCAGTAAAATTTAGGAGTGTTTACTTTTTTTTCAGGGATTTGTAGAAGCTGGTGAGCAGTGCTGATGAGGGGCTCCATTTCTTTTCACAGTTTTGCATTCCTATTAAATATCATGACTTGTGTAAATGAGCAATGGGAGGAGTGTGTAGGTAAGGAAGAAGACAAATACAATTTTGAAGATAGTAATAATTGTAATAGTTGATATTGTAGTAAATAACAAAGTGGCATACCTGTAGTAGTTGAGATTCCCTTTAATTGTATTAGTTGTTTGAAGTTGACAATGCTTGCAAATGAATCTCTTCATTTATTCTGCGAGCAACATATGGGCTTTGTTGAATGTGTGCATATCGTTGGAATGAGAAGGTTGGGTGGATGCGAAGGCTTTGTAGATCAGGAACTCTTGAAATAGTTGTAAATGTCAGTCCTTGCGATCTATGTTGCCAATGTCCACTGTGGCCCTTGGAAGAGTAAGTCCTTGTGATTTGTGTATTGTCAATGCCCATGCCATTTTTAGAGGAATTTGATGGCAAAGTCCTCGACTAAGTGGTGTTATTGGGACATATGTTGGATTGATATGGTCCCAAGGTGGTCCAAGGTAATTCTTGAAATGAACAACAACAAATAATGGTAGTTGAGGTGGTTTGTCACCTTCACTTGTATACAATAGCTTTTACCTGACCAAGTGCACCATTCACGAGTCCTGTCTCAACCCAAATATTTGAACATAACATGACCTCCTGGCCAATAGATAAAAAAGTTTGAGCTTGAAGTTGTTCTTCATCAGGATTGATATATGTTGACCTTGTTAGTTGCTCTGCAATGGAAAGTGCAACAGGTGTTGCCAAAGACAACAACATACGTTTGTTGTGTAGTGAGACTAATTCATTTGTTGCAAAAAGATGCATGCCAGACAGGAAAACAGAGTTTTCTGTAGAACTGAGTGAGGAGCTTGAATGTGACATTAGAATTTTCCAGTCTTCTTCTATAGGATTTGCATTACGTAGATTGTGGAGAAGTGTACGAAAAGCAGTCTGGGAAGGATCATTCCCAAGTTGTCAAAATATTCTTGTCAAAGTGACCACAGTTGTGAAACTACGCCATAGAGTCCCACCGTAGGAGGTAGAAGCATACATGGGGATATCTTTAACTGGTGGCAGTTGGCCCAAGTCACCAAAGAGTATGATTGAATGCCCTCCAAAGGGCAAGTGGTTGTGGTTGGGGAATGCTTCTCGTAGTCGCATGCCAATTTGTTCTAGCAACTTGGGACCAATGAAGTTCATCTCATCAATTAAAATGTACCTAACAAAGTACATACTCTCTTGGAAGGTTGCAAGTGTTTTCCCTTGTAGGGGGGCCATTTCTTTAATTGGAATACTAAGAGCAAAATGGATTGTTGATGCTTGAATGTTGAATGCTGCAACACCTGTAGGTGCAAGAAGTAGTAATGGTGTTTGGTGAATCGGAGCTGAGCTCATGAGGGCATGCCTTATTTGTTTTATGAGATATGACTTTCCAGTTCCTGCACTCCCTTGGACAATTAGCTTGAGCGATGGTTGCAATGGAAGTATGCTTAGGTGGGAGCAAATGATATCAAATACTTTTTGTTGCTAAGTAGAGAAAGTAGTATGCATCTGTTGATGGAGAGCATGGTGCACTTGAAAGGTTGCTCGATTAGAGTCTATGAAAGTAGTAGCAAAATGCATTTGTATTGGGGTCAAGTTGGATTGTTTCCATTCATGGTGAATGTCAATTTCACGGCGACCAACCATGTTTAGTGCATCAAGTTGTATTGGAAGGTTTGGGTGCAAACTTGAGAGAACTTTCCACTCTTCTAGGTTGTGGCCTTGTAAGGAATGGTCAACGCTTGAGCTGCTGCTTGTATCTGATGCTTCTGTTGGAGTTGGAAGTGTGTGATGTACATGTCATGCCCTGTATGTAGAAGAAAACCTCTCCCATTGCGATATAATCTGATGTTCAGAGGACCCAAAATCAATGTCAATGTTGCGAAAGGGGTGGTATAAAATAAGTTCACTCCAACAAAATTCATGAAAGATTTTGTCATCTCTTGCAGGGATGGTAGTGAACCTAGGTGAGACACGAACAATTGCATTATGAGGGCATTGCTTCCATTGTTCATTTTTTTGAGAGGCTCTAAACGTCCACTTTTGGGTTAGTTCAATGAGTGGCATTGCGTCTAGATGAATTGGGCGGGGTATGTATGCATCAATGTACACGTAGGTGAAGTGGTAACTGATATGGGTGAGATTGAGACACGTTGAAATTTATGGTGGTTAACATTTAAAGACACAAATGTTCTACTGGATATGGAGAGGGGTAATTTTAGTAGAAGGTGGCAAGTTTCTTGGGCACTAATATCACGATCGACTAGGCTATCAGTAAGTAATTTACGAAAAGAAATTGGGGCTGGAAATTCTGAATCTAAGTTTGTGGAGATGCGAGATAACAAGGTATGGTATGATTCAGACTTGTGCTCAGCTTTCGCAGCATATTTTGCAATATATTTGAGGACAACAGCAATTGATAATATAGGTTGGCAGTCTACATTAGCCCTCTAGATAGATAGGATAGATGGGTTGTGAAGGTTCAATCGATCATCATTACAAGCTGGTGTATGCTTAGGATGACCGGTCTCATCATTTGAAAGAGTTGACTTCTCTTGCATGGACCATGGTGCTTTGTAGCGGCATACAATAGCTAGTCCTTTCTTTCTGAGGCATGTTAGCAAATTACATTTTGTGTGTCATTCAACACGATTGACTAATTCACAATAGTCTGTTGAGGGCTCACATGACAATATCCTTGTTGTGTCTAGCAAGCATGGATCATCAAGAATAGAGCGGTGAATTGTCTGGCCTCTCAATTGGAGGTTACGTGGATTCCAAGCGGAGACATATCTATCTATGTAATCAAGTGCATTTTGTACAGATTGAATGTTATTCCATTCTAATCTACTAATATTAGGAGCTTGTGCAAGCCATAGAAAACCATGAATGTGTGCAGATCCTCTGTGTTGCCACTCATACCTTGAAAAAATGATATTTAGAAAAATATTAAGGTAAGAGTCTATTGTTAAAAGTGAAGTGATGATTTATAGTAAACAATTAAAGTATGCGTGTATTTTGCAAGATTGAGAAAGAAAGGGTTTACCTATACCAATATTCAGATGCACCGAGAAGTTTTTCCAAGACCTCTTCCCGAAATGCAGTAAACCTGTGGTGCATGTAGACAGCGGTTAGGTGTGGATTTTGTACAATGTTATGGATCCTCCATCTAGAAGCCATGGAAGGATTTGTAGGAGGCTTGGTTGGCATGATGGCATGCAAGTCTGGCCATTTAGTATCTACTGCACTTAGGGTGAAGAAGAGTGACGGGAAACCAATTTGAATGATCATGTTTGAAAGTTCCCCTCGACATTGGGTCCAAAATGGACACGTTCCACGAATTGTTGAACTAAATCGCATGAGTTGATCTACAAGTTTGTCATCTAGCATGTCCTTTAATCTTTGGCGCAGGTCATAGATTGTTGAGGGAAGACGACCTTCAAGATTCTTGTTGACAAATACAAAGGAGGTTGCTTGGCTACGGTGGCGCATAATGATATTTAGAATGAAGTACCTAAACCGAGGGTGTTTCCCAAACCGCTGATCATGGTACCTTATAAGGTGGAGAGCATATTCATGTAGTTTAATTTCTTTGATACGTTGTTGCTTGAATGTTGCTTTTCCATTTGGAAACAAAGTGGGGAATGCCATAGCAAATAATCCTTCAGTGGTGTATTCATTTATAGGAGTTGGAGAAATGGGCGGCCATGCAATGGTTGGTGTTGGTCGTCCTACACCTAGTTGTAGCAAAGAGCGCACCTCTTCGACCTCTGTATGTGCATGTGGGAGATTCACCACAAAGGATGTTGTGGGCAATAAGCTATATTTAGTAGGGTCATATTCGGTGTTGCTTGTTTCGTTCAAGTTTGCATTAGTGGTAGTAGGATTTGAAGATGTTGCAAAAATAAGGTTTGAGACATCAGTAGAACACTCTGGAAAATTTGATAATGCAAGCTCATCTATTTGGACATCCTTGTAGTATGGGTCATTGCATATCTTATATTTAAGTTCCTCGTGGACACGACCTCTACTCACAAGGAAGCTATATGGTTGTTGGTCGATATTTTCCCTGTTTACTATTAGAATATCAAGGTCAGTAATATGCCTAGGAAAATAGGATGCAATTGTAAATTTATCTTGCGAAAAGCTGATAGTGTGGCCACTATATTTTAGTTGCCCCCCCCTTGCATAGGTAACTTGAAGTATTGGGCTAACTCTTGCTATTAGCATTTCCTCAATTTGGGATAGAATTTGTAAACATATAGGTTGCTCACCAGGGTCCATGTTGTTCCACTTTGAGAACTGATGGTCATTCTTTTCAGATATGAATCTAGAACAAGTTGTGAGTCCATTTGTTTGCCTAGTTTTGATTCCTAGATATCTCTCCATGCAAACCATACAAGTTGATATTTTTGAGAGGCTATCTAACTTTGATCGGAAGTTATTTCTAGCAGAGAAATACTCCTGGGAGAAAAGTGGCGAAGGGTGCATTTCGATATATGGGGCAGGATGAACTATATTTTGTGGGGGAGGTGCAATACTTTGTAGGATGGGTATAGTAAGAGGTGGAGAGAATGTAGATGCTGAGGCTCTAGAGACAAGAGTTTGATTGACCTCACATCTTCGTTTGTTAATATCATCTTTCCTTGCATGGTATTGTTTTCATTTCAATGCATTTTGGCGAGAGTGTATTTCTTGCAATCTTTCATTTTCTGCCTCCATAATAGCAAATTCTGATGGTAAAAGGAATGAAATATAATTGTGAGAGATTATAAGTACAATATACAAGATACATACATAGAAATTTGTACATAGAAATTTTAATGTACATAAAGTTGTAAAAAAATATGGACAGTGGTAATTTAAATATGTTCTTTCATTTAAATTTGAGAAAAACCATGATCAATGCGACAAGGAAGGAGAACATGAACTATGCAAATTACAAAGTGGAAGGAAAATGTAGGAAAATAATTGTATATGTGTGAGTATGCAATGTTTTTGATAACAAAATAAAACTCTTTTCATTTGCTGATAAACTTTACATATATGGGTAGGTGGAGTTTACAATATTGCTAAGAAGAGAGAAGTACAACATTTAAATTTGCTTAATGGCAGTAATAACAATGCTTTGTGTTTCCTGTCCACCAAAGGGAATCACTTGGATGCTCAAATCAATGTAAAATTGGCTACCAATAATATGGTCCAAAATGTCTTTAGTAGTATTTGGTTCAGTAAGTAGTAGCTGAAAATCCTCAATAGAAACACCAATTAATGAATTTGTTGGACCTTCAAATGCAGTAACTTTGAGGAGTTCACCACTTGCATCTTTCAAGTCCACTTTGAGCATGTAGCTAAAGTCACATTTAAGGAGATCTTTACAACACTTTGGGCAACGAAATGTAGTAGGGGAAGTTTGCAAAACCTTTTTTTTACACTTTTTATTGTCCACCAATAGAGGACATGAAAGGTAATAGAAGGTGTCAAGGTCCAGATTTGAAATGGAGGCCTTTATGCAAACTTTTTTCTTTTCAAGCATGCTTTTATCTTTTAAAGATGAGATATTAACTGGATTGGAAAATTGTATGGGAGAAAGTTGTTTTTTTGACAAGGAAGTAAAGGGCTTGGCAATATCTGTAGTGGCATACCATGTTTGTAAGGCCGATGTCTCTGCTAAATTTGGGTTAATTTGAACTTTAGTTGGGAAAATAGTATCAAGACCTCTTTGACACCACGTGGTAATACGCCCTGATTTAATCAAAATTACATACGGAATTGGCTGTACAGGCATATCAGAAATTTGTATCCCATCAATATAGCAATGATGACCCCAAAGTGTAACATCTATGGTACAAGCTGACATGTCAACAATTGTAGCAGTGCATTTAATTGTCTATGTACCATCCTTTTTACGAATAGTTGATGCAGGGGAGATAGCTACAAGTATTCCAATGACATCGACAAGGGAATTGATAGGAAACAAGGACAAGGATTGGATACTTTTAAAGTGGAAAGTATGGGTGGGTATTGTAGGGTTCAAGGATGTGGATGCAATGACAGATGATGAGCTATGTAGAATTATTTCATATGGATGTGTGGAGCTACTATATTTTGTGTTTGCAACTTTTATGCGTCCGTTGGAGATGACATAAAGACTATTAGAGTTAATAGCATGGTAAAATTCTCCAACTTGTTCGTTGAATCAAGAAATATGAATTTCAGAGCCTGCCATGTCTATGAAATCAAATCCAAAAACTTTTTCGTCGTTTCCAGCATTTTTATATTCGTGAATTGATGATTTCATCAAGGCTCGACCCTCAATGATCCAATACTTATGGTTTGGGGTTAACATTTTTATGGGAATTGGATTAAAAGGGGATATACTCTTCTGACTTTGAGGCTCAGCATCTTCTTCAAATGAATCATTTGTAGATTTAGAGGATCCCACTAGGGCTAGAGAGCTACTTGATGGGAGGGAGCTTGTAGATTGTAGGAGAGGAGTTGGAGTACCAACAATTGGTGCACTCTTTGAAATTAATTCAAAGTTTTCAATAATGATAGCCCTGCAATTTTGTAAAGTGAAAAACTTAGTAAGAGAATGCAAGGAGAAAATTAAAAGAAGGAAATTTTTATTGGAGTATGTTTCAACGTACATAAATTTGTGAAACATCTTTGAGCTATATTGTGTAAGTAGGACAATAGAACCTTTTGCTAGAGCCTCCTCCAACACAAGATCATTGAATTGGGTAGGAAGTAAAGCATGATGGGTGTGCAAACCATCAGAAAATTCAACACGGTATTTGAGAAGTTTAGAGTGAGCCTGTTGAATGGAGTCGATGGATGCAACTTGCAAAACAGGGGTCAAACCAGAGATGCTTGCAAGAATATCTGCAATGGCACTTGTAGTCAATGTTGCCATCGTTTTGTTCGTACTTAGTGTACTAAATGCGCCTGTCAGCATTTTGAAAAATGATAATTAGGTTTTTGAAAATTTGAATTTTGGTAGCAATAAGTTTGGAAGCAAATTGAAAAATGCTAATTTGTGAATATGGATAATGTAAATTGGCCACAAAAGAGGAAAATTTGTGGAAAATAGGATGTAAGTTTGTACAATTTTGGAAAATGCTATTGGTGTTTTTGAAAAAGTACAAGACTATGTTTTGTGATTGTTTTCTTCTTTTGTAGAACTACAACAAATTTTCAACTTACTATGAAGGGAAATTTTCAAATAAAGACTATGTTTTGTGATTGTTTTCTTCTTTTGTAGAACTATAACAATTTTTCAACTTATTATGAATGAAAATTTTCAAATAAATTTGTATCATAAAGATTTGTATATAAATAAAAGAGTCATTGTAAATGTATAATTGTAGAAAATATGGTAAGAAGGAAAATTGCAATACTGAAGACTAATAAACACAGTTTCTATTAAGTAGCTAGATAGAATTGTAGGAAGAGAATGTCTTAAAATGTGCATGTAGAGTATGCAATACAATTTAAACAATGAAGATGTTTAAAGATAGTGAGTTTGAAACATACCTATAGATAACACCTCTATATGTAGTAGTCACAAGGATTGGAAGATTTGAAAAAAAATAGTTCCTGTGGATATAAGGAGTAGAAAATTTAAGAATGTTACAAATGTGGCCTTTTATGTCATATACTGTAATAAAATGTCATAAATTGTACAACCCAAACCATGAGAGATAAGTATGAATACTATTGCATATGTATTATATTATGTACAAAAAATTATTTACATTTTGTTTTAAATATAGTATCTGATTTACATAATAAACAATTTTTCATGAACTTAAGGAATGCAGTTATACTATGAGGAACATAACCTTGTTTGTTGCACTAGGAAACTAACACTTATTGTAGACAATTTAAGAATGTTACAAATGTGGTGTTTTATGTCATATGGTGTAATAATAATTCATAAAATGTAAAATCCAAATCATGAGAGATAAGTTTGAATACTATTGCATATGTATTACATCATGTTTTAAAAATGATTTATCTATGGTTATGAGATGACATAGATTCTATCGAATAGAGTATCTGATTTACATAGTAAATAACCTTTCAGGAACTAAAGGAATGTATTTTGACTACGAGGAAAATAACCTTGTTCATTGCACTAGGAAAGTAAGACTTATTGCAAGAGCTTAATACAAAAAGGTAGGACACTAGTCATAGTTTCGAATACTTGTAAGCACATTACAAAAGTGAACTATATAAATATTTGAAGAATAAAAAATTTTCATGCATGATCTATATAGTTTTGGAAAGCACGTTTTATCTACGGAGCACTGCCCATTCCGTAAACCTCATTAGCATGCATCTCTCTCAAAAAATTACAAAATGTGGAAAGTTTGTCACACGTTTCATGGAACTCTTGTAGTGTCAATTCCATTGCTTGCACTTCGAAGTCCCTGACAGTATGTACATTTCTAACAATTGTTTGTATTGTGTTCAAATTGTCAAAACAATTGACATGGATTTCATTTGATAGATCCACAATATTTGCAAAAGATCCATCCCAATTGGTTGAAAGAGGTGAACCATTTGGAATTTCAGGGGAGTTGTCACTATCTAATATTTCAATTATATCGGTATGTTGATTGGGGAGTTCCATTCCTAGATGTAGTAAATGTAAGAAAAGCACTTAATGTTAATTAATGTGATCATGTTAAATACAAAAATGGATAACATTTGCATATAAATATACAAATTAAATTTAGAATTAATTTAAATGTACATTTATAGTTTTAAAAATGGCCATAAAAAAATGAAGATATAAATTAAATAAATAAAAAGGACAAAAAAGATATGTAAAAAAAAAAGCATAAGATATATAAAAGCTGCATAAATAACAAGGGATTTGTATATACATACAAAGAAATATTATTACACAAATAAGTAACAAAACTGAAAATGGAAGCATAGATTCCCGGAGGTTGAGTGAAACAAAATAGACTTTATTCCATATATTACAAGTCTCAAGTTTAGTAAGTTTTTGTTTTATGTTTTTTCCACTTTTAAATTATTCTTACTTAATTCTTACAAGAATCGTGAAAAACATTTTAATTAATTGATTCCATATATTACGAGTCTCGGTAGTTTAGTAAGTTTTTCTGTTTTTTATGTTTTTTTCCCACTTTTAAAATTATTCTTACAGACTTTACAAGAATCAGGAAAAAACATTTTAATTAACTTGTGTGCATTTTGTTTTTACAGTTAATAGGAAAATAGAATTTATGTGGACAAGATATTGGGGGGCACATGGATCTTCCATTGGCACATGGTATTCTTCAGAGTTGTTCACGTGCCCTGTCTATACTCTCACATTTTGCATGTGAACAAGGAAAACTAGTTGGCTTCCACAACTGCTAGAGCAGAGAAATGCCTACCATGCATAGTTGCAATCATATTTTTCTATCAAAATTTGAAGGCCAACAACAATATGACATGACAATAGAGAAGGGTGTAAATTCCCTTGCCTAATGTCTAACCCTTTAGGTAGTCAACTACATCTAGGATTAGGTCCAAGTATATTTGGGTGTGAAATATGACAATTAATAAAGAAAAAACAAGAGGAGA
>VDFB02063789.1:0-29664 GCA_007258455.2 Sequoia sempervirens | reverse complement strand
TATAGTTGTGGGCTTTATCATGTAATCCATTCTCTCTAAGCATAAAGAAAGGTATCTAGGATGTTAGTTTTAAGATCAGATTAGTGCACAGAAAATTAATTCAAAATAACAGCACAATAACACAGCAGATACCCTGGGAAAACCCTCCTCTTGAGGGAGAAAAACCCAGCAACAATATATCACTTATATATTGAATGATAAACAAAAGATCTCCTTTACAAAGAGGCCGATATGGAGGCCAAGCAAGAGCATCACAATTTGATGCTAACACAGAAATAATATGTTTATACTGATGACAAACTCAGCCTTCAGTCATGCTGTGATCAGCCTCTTCAACTGCACATGAAGTATATTTATGATCAGGCCCTTCAATATATCGAACTGTCTCTTCAATATAGTGAACTGCTCAAGAAGAATATCTATGATCAGCGCTCTTCAATATATCAATCTGCCTCTTCAATATATTCGCACTTTCTTTGAACACAGGTTCAGCCTTCTTGAGACCTTCAATCTGACTTCTTCAATGTATTGTCCTGTCCTTGAAGTAGATCGCTCTTGAGACTTACAGCCTATGTAAAGGATGAACTCGCACACATAATAATTCAATGAACAAGTGAAAGGAATGGATCGATGCCAAATGGATTACAATGAAGGTGTATATATACAAAGTAGATGGAGAGACGTGTCTTTCCAAAACAACATGTTGGCCTCATCCAAGAGGCATGACCTTTGCAAGTAAAGGTCGGCCTTCATAAAGAATCGCGCCTCTTAAGGAAATCATGCCAATTATATTAAATAAATATTAATCATCAAATGACGTGGCCATTCATGAAGATTGAACTCAACAATTAAATAGCTGATAGGCTACATTTAATTGTTCACCTTATCCGATCTGGCTGGAAGGATACAACCAACGCTGCAAACATCAACTCTCCCTCTCAGTTAGGGAGGATTCTTCCAGCTACACAAGACATATCACCTCATCGTGATGTCTACCACAATGGCTACAACCATATGTGGAAAAGAAAGATATCACCTCAACGTGATATCAGATATCACCTCATCGTGATATCTACCACAATGGCTACAACTATATGTGGAAAAGAAAGATATCACCTCATCGTGATATCAAATATCACCTCATCATGATATCAACCATAATGGCTACAACCATGTATGGTATGTACAAGTGTTCATCACTTATGTGATGTTGTCACCTCAACGTAACGTTCACCATAGCTCTCCCAGAGGGTGAAACACTAGTAAAAGAAAATCATCACGGACGCTCTCTCATGATGCTGTCATGGAGTCACACACATGACATCCACCATGGCTCTTTCAGAGGGTGGAAATAAGGACTTTCACCTCAAACTTCTCTTGTAGAGAAGAATGCATTAACAAGGGATTTCACCTCGAACTTCTCTCACAGAGAAAAACTCATTAAAGAGGATCACTGATACTAAGACTCCTCAGTTAGAGCTGAATTCTCCACCATACCAAGCTTATCTCGAAAGTACACAAACTTTATCCTGGAGAGAGGCTTGGTGAGAATGTCTGTCGTCTGCTCATCAGTGCTGATATACCTCAACTGTATAGCTTTCCTCAATACCATATCTCTAATATAATGGTATTTGATCTCAACATGCTTGGTTTTGTCATGAAACACAGGATTGACAAAAAGCTTCACATAGCTCTGGTTATCACAATAAATGATAGTAGGCTCCATTGATTGTCCAAACAATCCTGCAAGGAGCTTACGAAGCCACACTGCTTCTCGAGCTGCCACACAAGCTGCAATGTACTCTACCTCTGTTGTACTCAATGCTACAGATGACTGCTTCCTGCTGCACTAGGATATCATAGCAGATCCCAAACTAAAGCAACATCCAGAGGTGCTCTTCCGATCAGTGACACTCCCTACCCAATCAAAATCAGTATAACCATGCAACTCCAAGTCCACATCTGAAGAATATCTCAACCCATATCCAACTGTGCCACGCAAGTATCTCAGGATATGTTTCACTGCAATAAGATGTACCTGCCTTGGTTCACACATGAACTGACTAAGTGCACTCACTGCATAGCAGATATCAGATCTAGTGTTAACTAGATACATCAAGGATCCAATCAACTGTGCATATAGGGGATCCACCAAATCTGAACTAGCTGCAGCCTCCTTAAACATCTTCTTCAGGTTCAATAGACTCCCTTTGAATCTTCAAGTACTTGCATCAACCTTCTGACCTCTTCGTCCAAGATTTTCTACAACACTTTCCTTAGATAAATGTTTTCCAACGCACACCTCTGGTACAGTAGAGAATTCAAGATTGTCCTCCTCGACCTCATCCTAGATCACACTATTCTAAATAGGTTTGCGGAGCTACCAATGTCAAATCCAGATGACTGTCTTGTGCAATTATGATCTCAGCAGCTGAAGAGGTCTTTCAAGGATTTAACACTTAGCCTTGTAATACAGTAATCTTCACTTCTTCTCAGTGAGTTACAAAACTCCCTCTTGATCCCTACTTCAGAGATTGCAAAGAAGATTTCTGAAGTAAGCTCCCTCTAGCCACCAACTCAATCCCATGGCTGCCAATTGTGACTTCACGCTTGTTCATTTCTTTGGTCGGCATGACTTCCTCACAAGATGCCTCAAGCTTTTCATCACTAAGTAATCTCATCACCTTCTTGCTCCTAGAACTATCCTGGCTCATTTTAGAGAGAGATTACAAACAATTTATAACTATCCAAAGAAATATCAAGGCTAGAATCATACAAGGTTTACTATTTCAAGTTATAGAATGAATACATAAGAATTTATGAACAATATTAAAACACGAATAAGTAAAAACCTATAAAAGAAATATATCAAAGAATCAGAATGAAGGAACAAAGAACTTTCTTTATTGAATTCTAATATAACTCATTTTTCCATCTTTTACTCCTCTCGAGAGTGCTAAACTCAGCACAACAAAGGATAATCTGCACAACTACAGATTTCTTGAATGCATTATGCAGTTAGCATGTAGAACCAACTCTCTTCAAGAGTTCAAGGCTCTATCACAGTTCATGCATTGGAATGATATCAATGTGATCAACTAATCACCATCGAAATTGCAATTCTCTTTTTATTTCAGAGTCACACTCAGAAATCTTCACAACCAACATGACATAACTTGCAATAAATGAAATCTTCAAAGGATCTTATGCTAGTGAACACAATTCAAGAGAAACCACGATCTCTCTAATTACAAGATCCAACTAAATGATATAACAAAGAATACTTATCTCTTTAAATATTTTGATGGATGCAAATACTAGACACAGTAAGATATGCTACTCTTGCGCTCAGATCAGCACACAAACTTCACGGCTTGAACACAGGCCCATGGCTTAGAATAGAAATTCACTAGAATCCTTCTGAGGAGAGATCTCATCCACATCCGCAAATGAAGCATGATGATTAGGCCTGGTTGGGCAATCCTTTGCATAGTGACCAAACTTGTCACAACGAAAGCATTGGACTTTGGAGAGGTCCCACTTCTTCTTGAATGCGGAAGCACCATCAGCTCCTTTATCTCTATTCCTCTTGAAATATCCTTTCTTTCCACCTTTCCCTTTCTTCTTCGAGGATTGAGCAGAAAGAACATGAATGTCTTCATTTGTAGAGCTTCGACCAATACCTCTTGCAGCCAACCTAGACTCTTCTTGAATACAATCTGCCCTCAAACGATCAAACTTGGGAAGTTTCGATCTTGCACTGATTCCTTGAATGTAAGACTCCCAAGATGAAGGAAGACCATTAAGGGCAAGCATGGTCAAATCCTTGACATCAACAAAATGACCAATAGTAGAGAGTTGATCTCTCAATTCGGAAATCTTCATGAAATAAGCAATGACAAATTCTCCTTCCACCATTTTAACATGATGAAGTAGTTGCTTCAGCGCAAGTGCCTGGTTGGTGTTGTTGATTTCGTACATCTCCTCCAAGGTTTTGAACATATCTCTTGCCGTCTTCAACTTGGAGACAATCGGAACAATATCATCCTTAACGGAATCAACTAACATCTTCTTCGCCGTGATATCTTTCTTCCTCCACTGAACCTTCTCTTCCTCCTTCGTAGGCTCAGGGACTTTGGTCTCCACGAACTCAGCCAAATCATTCTCTTCCAAGGTGACCATAATTTTGAACCTCCATGATGTGTAATTTGATGCTCCCTCGAGTCTATCCTCAATCTTAAGACAGTTCACCATCTTGACGAAGAGTCAAAGATAGACAACAATGAGAAAGAGAAATAAAGAGTATCGCTGTAATAAGAAATCTGATCACGATTTTCTTCACACCCGCTCTGATACCATGTTAGTTTTAAGATCAGATTAATGCACAGAAAATTAATTCAAAATAACAGCACAATAACACAGCAGATACCCTAGGAAAACCCTCCTCTTGAGGGAGAAAAACCCAGCAACAATATATCATTTATATATTGAATGATAAACAAAAGATCTCCTTTACAAAGAGGCCGATATGGAGGCCAAGCAAGAGCATCACAATTTGATGCTAACACAGAAATAATATGATGTTTATACTGATGACAAGCTCAGCCTTCAGTCATGCTGTGATCAGCCTCTTCAACTGCACATGAAGTATATTTATGATCAGGCCCTTCAATATATCGAACTATCTCTTCAATATATTGAACTGCTCAAGAAGAATATCTATGATCATGAATCTGCTCTTCAATATATTCGCACTTTCTTTGAACACAGGTTCAGCCTTCTTGAGACCTTCGATCTGACTTCTTCAATGTATTGTCCTGTCCTTGAAGTAGATCGCTCTTAAGACTTACAGCCTATGCAAAGGATGAACTCACACACATAATAATTCAATGAACAAGTGAAAGGAATGGATCGATGCCAAATGGAATACAATGAAGGTGTATATATACAAAGTAGACGGAGAGACGTGTCTTTCCAAAACAACATGCCGGCCTCATCCAAGAGGCATGACCTTTGCAAGTAAAAGGTCGGCCTTCATAAAGAATCGTGCCTCTTAAGGAAATCGTGCCAATTATATTAAATAAATATTAATCATCAAATGACGTGGCCATTCATGAAGATTGAACTCAACAATTAAATAGCCGATAGGCTACATTTAATTGTTCACCTTATTCGATCTGGCTAGAAGGATACAACCGACTTAGATTAGAATTTGGAATCAATATTTACTTTACTGAAAAAAGCCCTGGAAATTGGATTTGTTAGAATTCAAGAAATTGAAGTCTCTTAAACAGAGCTAGCAAGGTGAGATAAATTAGAATTTGGAATCAGTATTTACTTTACTGAAAAAAGACCTGGAAATTGGAGTTGTTGGAATTCAAGAAATTAAAGTCTCTTAAACAGAGCTAACAAGGCGAGATCTAATTCTTGTTCAGCCATTGCAAACTTTGTTTTAGCTGAATAAATGAGTTCTTGCGGGCATCCTCTTGCAGCTTTGTCCAAGATGTCATGATCTTCAGAAGAAAAATTTGGTTTGTTTTATTATCTTCACAAAGCTTATGCAAATCTGGGCATATGTTCACAATATTGTGTTCATGTTTATAGTTGTGGGCTTTATCATGTAATCCATTCTCTCTAAGCATAAAGAAAGGTATCTAGGATAGGAGCCATATACTGTATATACTGCCCCTCGAACCTGCTGCATGCTCTCCCCTCAGACCCTTGTGAGTAGTGCTGCCCTTCGAGCCTACTGGGGAATTTGTTCTCAAACCTCCACCCACCATTGTTAATGTTCAATGCAATCATTGCCAAGTTTTTAATGTTTAGTAGTTTAAACTAAACTTAGTGTGACAAAGTTTCATTTGTAATTCTTATACTTATTCTTTACACATCTTTGTATATGTATTTGCACCACCAGCCCACTGCCCCGCCACCCTCACACCACCAGCCCGTTGCCTCACCACCCCCGCACCACCGTCGCCGAAACTCGTGCCCCCCTCAGGAAACTCTATGGAGCTATGGTTTACATCCCCTTGTCTATCAACTTTGGTCCTAGATCTTTTGGTTTGGGGCTCTCCTTTTGGTTTTTGTCAAAGTATACCTTTTGTCCCTAAAGAATACTGAGTTCTATAGGAAATTTGTACCTAAAAAGAAAGCTTCCTCTCAAATGTTGTTGAGATCTCATGAGAAAAATAGAATGGCTAGCAAATTGTGTGTTGGTTGATATTTAGTCCAAGCAGATTGTGTTGCTCAGCCTCGTTGTCATCCATAGTTTGCAAACTTAGACTTGACAAGGACTTAGTAAACCAAAAAGTTCTGACTCAGCAAAAACTTGGCAACATAAAAGATACTTCAATTTTTCAAAAAGAAAAAAGGTAAAATACAACTACAAAATGTATCAAAGAGTTTAGCAGGGATTTGGGGGCAGCGCTTCTCACTGGGTCAAGGGGCAAAGCCCCTGTTGTAATATAGGGTGGGATCAAGGGGCTGAGTCCCTCGCTACCAAGCCTAAATCAAGACCTTCAAAACAACACAAACCTGTTTAGTGCACACCATTTTCATAATTTTAAAATAGGCAGAAAACAAAGTATTTTCACTCCAATTCGAACAAGAATACTCAAATGCTAGAAAACCATGTTTTTCAATGTTTATGTTGCATTTTTGGCACATTTTTTGCCACAAGGTTACCTGTTCTGCATCTGGAGGATAATATTTTTTTTCATTCAACATAAGAAGAATGAGTTTGCTTTTTCCTTTTAGATATTTTCTATACAACATTTTAGGGTTTGGGTGGTGAATTGCACTTTTTCGTGTAAAAAAAGGTCCAAAAAAATGGAAAAATTTGCTGATTTGGCACAAGTACCTGCCAAATTTTCCCAAGACAGACTCACAGGTGATAGGTGAGACCCTACCTGGACCCACAAGGAACCAAATCTAGAGCCCAAACCCAGGCCGGACCAGACCAGGACCCGAGCTCTACAGGGGCCAGACTAGTAACATAGAATAATATTATTATGTTCTCCCTTAAATATAAAATTATTGGGTCCAACTTAAAATAATATTCTTAATTATTTAGCTCTGAAAAGAGGACATGACAATCTGCCCTTCCCAAAATTGCTTGCCTTCAAGCAATTGCAAACCTAGATGCTCAAGTACCACCGTGTCCATATGATGAATTATCTTGTAGTGTCCATAAAGTCTAGATCCTATGTCTGTCAAGTTAAGCAACTTTTGTCAAAAAACACTACAGGATCTATTATCTCCATCATCCATAACATTGTTAAGCAATCCATAAAACCTTATTCACTTATTCGAAAAACACTTTGGCCATATGAAGAGAAATAACAAAGGATTGTGCATGATTTGTAACAATATGAATGCAAACCTTTGGGATGCCACTAATGAAATGCATGATTGCACCTTCCCACCTTTGACTTGGATTAGGCAACGAGTGCCACCAACTTACAATATGCTCTTCTTTGATGTGATGACAAATAATGTCTTATACCCATAGATGGCAAACTCACAAAAAACTCGCTAAGTCAACAAGTACTCGCCAAGTAAAACAGATTGCGAGTTTTAGCGCCATTTACTTGCCAAAGAAACTCGCTGAGTTTTTATCAAGTACTCGCTGAATTTTTGGCGAGAACTTGCCAAAAACTCAACGAGTTTGACAAAAAACTCGCTAGATACATCAAATATGCAAAACACAAAAAAACCGCAAAAAAATCAGAAAAAATAGTCAAAAAACTCATGATTTTGCCCTATAAATGCATGAAAGCCCCTCACACTTCCTCACATAGCACTTGGAGAGCAAATATTCTTCATAAAAATGTGCCAAATACCTAATTTCTCCCTTCAGTGATAAAATTGTGTAATGGTGTTTGACAAGAAGTTTTATGTGGTTTTGAAGGCCTTAATTTGGGCTTGGTGGTGGGGGCGCTGCCCCTTGACCCTGCTTTGTATCGCAACATGGAATGCACCATGGGCGCTGCCCCTTGACCCAGTAGGGGACGTTGCCCCCAAACCCCCACGAGGGGCGTTGCCCCTCAACCCTATTGAGATCTCCACTCCTAGACTCCCACTAGTTATTGGGATCTCTTCTCATATAAGAAATTTGATTACAATCAGGGGATTTGGGAGTGGAGACTGGAATCGACAACTTAGACAATTATCTTTATCACTATCATAGTATCATTAATTCTCCCCAAGTTTTCACTAGACTAGGATAGAGGAAGATGCCAAATGTTGTAATATGCAATTTATGAATTATGATAATAATTTTCAAAGAGAATCATCATAAATTCATAATAGTTGCCAAGTAACTATTGTATCAGGATTTCACATGATGATACAATTTTGTACTCAATTTGTATTCAAATGAATCAAATTTAATAGAGAAGACTTTGTACTCATTTATGGACTCATTGGATACATCTTGTCAATGAATTTTGCAAAAAAATGTGTTTCTAAAGTAATTTAAGCTGTTTTTTAAGTCATCGAGTTTTTGTCGAGTTGAAATTTTAGGGCCTGCCGAGTATTTGTTGAGTCCGTGTTTTCCAACTATGCTTCTACCCAAAGCTTGAGGACATCCTCAAACTCTTACAAGGCCAAGGGCTTCCTTATGGACTTACCACCATGTTTTCACTATGCCACTGTCCTCACCATGAGCTAAAAATTTTGGAGCCTCCAATTGAGCACCATAATAATTTCCTTGATATTCAATAAATCATATAACCCTACTGTAAGCAGAAACCCTCATAATCTTGAGTAAATCAAGTTGCATGCAAGCTGATTTGAAGTTGCAGTAGTCATAAATCACTTGAAATCTCATCCACAACAATAGTTTAGTAGCTGGAATAATTCCTTTCAACTCCAATGGCTGAAACCCCGAGCAAACAACATGATACACAAAAAATCTCTTAGAATCTGTAACCCAGAGGCAGTATAAGATTGATAATAGCAACCCAAAATCAAACGCCCTAAAAATCAGCAATATAAAAACAGTACTGCAACTGCCATACAGAATCCTTTGCAAAAATCAGCGATGTCAACAAAATAGAATCTGGAAACAACCAAATATTGACTGAAAATCTTTCAACAAACAGCAGCTCACTCCTGGAAACCCTGGAAATCAGCAACCCTATGCCTGCAAACACTTGTATAGCTGCAAAAGGTGATGTGTGATAGCCGGAAATGATGATAGCAGCAACCCCAAAACTGAAAATGATGATTGTAATCCCTAATATGTTTCCTTTGCAACATAATTGTAATGTGCCTTATTGTTCTACCCCACTATGAATTGTTTGCTATCTTTTCAAATCATTCCATCAAGCTTATTCTGCACTACTCTGATATTATTATTAACACCTTCAAGATTTTTTTTGGTGTCAATTACTTCCTCAAGAGGAAAAATACCTCCAACATATATCTTATTTATGAAATCCCTTATTTTGTGGCCATCCTAAAGGAATAACATCGAACACCATATTGTGTTGATCCAATATAGACCAAAGTATCTCACCTATGGATGAAGTTATGGTTGTCACCAATTGATGTTCTATCCTCTTAGCCATGACAACTCTTGGAGCTCCATCTCCGATACCTCAAGGCTCAAAGCACTATCTCTTTCCCTTCTTATTTGAATTTCAGCTCCATAGTTTGATAGTCTAGGGTGAATTCCCCAAAACAATAAAGCTATTGCACACCCAAAAGTCAACCATGTTGGTCTCTCCCAATCCAACAACATAGAAATCATCACACGTCTTATGTCTTTCCAAGATGATGTCAAGTTCATGAATCCTCTTAGTACAAGGAATGGTGAAGCCATCTACAACTATGGCATTGAATCTTTCAAAGTCCTCTACATCTAACCCTCTCTTGGATACCAAATCCTCATCAATGCTCTTTTTACCTTGCAAATCCCCACAAACTCTAAATGGATGATACTTAGGAGCACCTAAAAGTGACACAAGGGTGCCCTCCTAAGTCTCTTCCTCTTGTTCTTTCTCTTCAACCTCTAGCTACGGATCCTCTTTTTCTAATTCTTTGTCCAAAACTAATGCCAAAGCATTGATGACCTGATCCCCATGGCTCCTTGCATGAGAAACACAACTTCTTTCTCTTAAGCTCATTTTTGGTGTCTTCTTCTTTGTTGATATTTTTTGGCAAGTTTTGTGGAGGTGGGACTTTCTTCTTAAACGTTTCTTCTATGATGCTAGAGGTGGTTCCTTGTACAAAAAAAATGTTCTTCGCAACTAACATCCCTAAGAGCAAGGCTTTTTTGCTGCCTTCCTACAAGGTTACTAGATCAAAACCTTAACCAAACCCTTGAGAGGTTCAATTAGTCCTATAAATGGCACAATAAGTCTCCTTTCTGTCACATCCAATACCATCACAAATAATCTCTAAAATTCGACCACAAATTTTCCACCATTTCATCTTGCTTCAATTGTGCGAGCTCTCTAAAATGAACTTTTAGATCCTTCCTTTCAAATCTCTCAGTTAAGCTCTAACTAAATTCTTCTAAGGTGGTCATAGAATTATGTTCTTGAGACACCATACCATGGTACCACCACTCATGAGCCACACCTTCCAAATGGAGGGTAGCCAACTTGATTGTCTCCTCTTCATACATAGAATTCAATGAAAAATATGTATCCAATATTTATAACCAAGCCCTAACAAAACACTTGTTTGATCCATCATATGTAGGTATGGTGATTTTAACCAATCAATGTTGTAAGTCTTTTTGGGGCTCATCGAATTGGTTTCTCCTTCCTCTCCTATGCCCAGTCTTTGTCCTCGAATCATATATAACTCACTGAAAGATAAATCATTATGGTTTGCCTAAGTCAAAGCATTATACTCCTCATGATACATGGCCATATCATCTACCACGCAAGGTTGAAATTGTTGTTCCTCCTCTAGTGAATCTTCTTCTCTTTGTAGAAACTTAGTCTAAAAAGTCCTTGTGGAGGGTTGATTCAAACCCTCTCGTTGGTTGAATTACTTCCTTCCCTTGGATTAATTTGGATTAGTTTGGTGCACTTGGATTCTAATTCTACTCTTGCAAAGCTCATGTTATATCTGACATAGAATCCCTCATGGAATTTTGGAAATCCCTGGTTAATTCCTTCTAACTTCAATTAATAGTTTCCTGCAAATTCATTTCTTCTCTCTTATCTCAGTCACCCATGACTTCTTCCTTCCTTTTTTACCTTTGATGATATCTGAATTTTCTTGCTCCAACTTGCATCAAATCTGCATCCAACAAGATGAGCTCTTCCTACATAAGCTGGCAAGATCACTACTCTAATACTACTGTAATGTCCCAATCTAGAATTTCTGGAAATATATGTTTTCTTATAGTGTTCTGATATTTTTACAACAAAATAAAATAGAACTGCAACTAGAAAGTGTAAGCAAATAACTCCAAACCCTCGACAACTTTTCAAACAACCTTTATGAATAGATCTTAATTATATTGCATCAAAGAAAGAGTTGATTTACAAAACCAAGATTCTGCAACATGTGTATGTAATCTGCACTTACACGAATCAGCATATATGACAGTCTAAGCCGATCTATATGCTGTGATGGTAGCCTTTACCAATGTTGTGCCAAAAAGTATTCCTCGATGATAATGTGGCGACTTGTGACAGGTCTGTGATCAGCACTCAATTCTCACAAACCTTGACTATTATTTAAACCCAACAATGTGAAGCAACTCTAAAATGATTAGCACTTATCCTATTTCCAAAGATGGAAGACTCACCGAGTCGTAAAAACTCACGAGTCTTTTTATAAAACGAGTTTTTTTTATGTCTACTCGTCGAGTCATTCTAGGCAAGTTTTTCCGAGTTTTTCGAAAAACTCGGCAAGTTTTTTGGCAAGTACTTGCCGAAAACTCGCAAGTCCAATGGAAAAACTCGGCTGCGCAGGAACAAAAGGCAAAAACGTCTTTTTTGAGTTTTATTTCATTTCAAAAAGCATTGTGACCTAAGTCACAAGGTTCGAATTCGAATTCAAGCTCGGCAACATTGAAATTCGAATGAAGTTCGGCAAGGAAAAAATTCGAAAAGTAAAAAATTCGGATTAAATTCACCTTATGAAATTAAATAATATTAATAGTATATAAAAGCTAGTAAATATTGTATATACTACAATGTAATATATTTTCTTATATATAATAAATAATATATACAAGTAAAAATAATTTATATATATTAAAATAATACTATATTAGTTGATAGGTTTAAAAATTTAATTTAAACATTTAAATTTGTTCATTTTTATATATTAATAACTTAAATCTAAATTTAATATATTAAAATATTAAATTTTAATTATTAAATGTTAATATTAACAAATAAATAAAAATAAGTAAAATATATTAAATGTTAAAAAGCTAAATATATTCATAAATAGTTAAATATTATTTTATTTATATATTCACAGAACTTAAGAATGAAACGTCTCGGGAAGCTAAATATATTAAATGTTAAAAAGTTAAAATAGATTCATAAAAAGTTAAATATATTCTTAACTCTTAAGTTCGGCTGACACTTAAATCGCGATGGCGAGGGCAGACTTCAAAGACTTTGAATAGCTTGCAAGTCGACGCCAAGCTCAATGCTCGTCGTTCAAAGAGATTCTTCTCACTCGCTATTCCTTTGCTATCACGCCTAGAGACCTGTTATGGCTGAAAAAAATCATATGCAAAAGATATGTTCTATGTGCCCTAGCCGCAGGAGAAATTCCATACTCTAACAACAATCTCATCATGACTAATACCTATCAAAAACCCTAATAAAAAATGTTTTGCAAATATATATGTTAATAAAAATACGGTCACCTTTTCTGTACAAATCTAGCCGCAAATTTTAACGAATTTCATACAATTTTTAAGTGTTCGCCGAATTCTAAACTTCAAGCATGAAATTTGGCGAACCTTGTGACACAAATTGTGACTATGTGTGGAGACCAACCCCCCGCCCCCCAAGCAAGAAGAGACCATTTTCAATGATCTTCCATTGAGAAGAGCGGATTCAAACGCCATTTTGTGCAGAATTTCAAGGCAAATTTGAATCACAAGTAGGGTTTTGGTTTTTCTTTTTTCTTTTTGATTAATCAATTTTTTTTCATTCTTATTGCAAAATATTCAATCCAAATTGAAAAAAAAACTTCATAGAGCACAAACAAACAGGTTTTTTGCATTTAGAATCCAAAAAACAAGATTCATCACCATTTTTTCTATTTTTTTTCTTTCTGATTTTTTTCATTTTTTTCATTGTTTTTTTATTTTTTCAGACCTAGGTTTATTTTTTGTGTAGAATGTTTAGATTAGTTAATTTATAATTCATTTAAACACATTTGTATCAATTTAAATCAAATTTTGAGATATTTTTTAATGATTTAGGTTTTTTTTAATTTTTTTATATTAAAAATCTAATATGTTGTACATTTTTTTTGTATGTGTAGATTGAATACACACTATAATGGCTTTTGGCTCTGGTTCAACCTCAAGCTCCGCCCCATCAGTGCTCACACCATCATGGGTTCCATGCATTCATCCTCCAAGTGCTAGAGACCCTGCATGGAAGTATGCTATGAGAGTGTCGGTACCTGGATCAGTTGTTTGCAGTGAGTGTAAGAATGTATATCATAAATCGCCTCAAATACCAATCTTGCAAGCATTCCTCTGTGTGCTTGTGAACATGGCAAAGAAGAGATTAGAAGAGAGATGCTTTCCCTACTTTCAGCTGAGGAAAAAAAAATGCAAAGGGAGAGGGAAAAAGCAGCCATAGAAGCAACCATAGCTAGTGGACATGGTCGAGAGCCCGAGCAAGTGGAGATAGAGTCAGATGAGGAGGCAAATATTGGCATTGTGGGCTCTCTTTGTGGTCCACGGATTCGCACTCATGGCACAACCATAGCCACACCGTCCTCTAGGCCCCACATTTCCTCTACTTCAAGTAGAGAGCCACCACCACCTACATCTTCACGCACACCACTGAGTTTTTTTGTGCCGCGAAACACACCAAGAGCACAAATGTCATTGGAGGCTACAGGGTGGAGTAAGGAGGTGCATCAACATGCTGAAATGGCATGTGCAAACTTCTAGTATTTCAATAACATACCATTCAATGTGGCGAGTAGTCCTTATTGGCACAATTTGGTCACCACATTGACAGTTGTGGGAAAAGGCTACAAGCCACCTTCTCGCAAAAATTTGAGTGGGAGGTTAGTCAACTTAAATTTTATGCTAAGTTTATGTTCTTTAATTTAAATTAATTTATGTTAAATTCAAGCTATTTTTTGTTTAAAACTTACAATTTTGTACTTATTTAATTATTTTACTTTGTATTTGTCGGTTGCTCACAAATGCAAACGAAAGGGCAATGCATGTAGTGGAAGAACAAAAGAATAAATGGAAGAAATATGGCTACACCATTCTTTCCGATGGGTGGATAGATGGAAGAAACCGCACCATCCTGATTGCTTCCAAAGGTAAAGTTGTGTTTTGGAAATTGGCGGATGCTTCCAACAAGATAAAAACTACAGATACATTGTGTACATTGTTGGAGGAAGTTGTCATGGAGGTGGAATTGCTAATGTGGTGCAAGTCATCATGGATAATGCAGCAGCGTATGTGGCAGCTGGGAGAATGCTTGAGATTAGACATCCATCACTCTTTTGGCCACCTCATGCGGCCCATTGCCTTGACCTTCTTTTGGAGCACATAGGCAAACTTGTTTGGGTGGCACCGATTGTAGATGATGCAAGGAGCATCACAAAATTTATCTACAATCACCCTTGGGTTCTTAATTTGATGAGAGAGCATACGCGAAGGAAAGAGTTGGTGAGATCGAATGCCACAAGGTTTGCAACGGTTTCCTAACGTTGCAAAGCATTCTGGATTCATTGGCCTCTTTAAAACAAATGTTCATGAGTCAAGCATGGAATGACTCCACATATTCAAAGAAGCCCAAAGGAAAGAAAGTTTCAGCAATAGTCTTCAACACCTTGTTTGCACAAAGAGCTATAGAGATCGTGAAGGTAACTTCAAAACTTTGATTTTAATTTTAAACTCAAGTTGAATATAAATATATATTTTTTTTAGTTTAACACTTTCATTATAAATTTCTAACTTTGATCTTTTTGTATTTTTAATCTAGGTCTTAGTGTAATATCCCTTGCAATATCTGACCTCAAGTTGCTGATTAGACCCTCAAGGAATATTGTCAAACACTTTGCTTGCAAAGTCTGAACTTGCTGTTTTGGTTTTTGATTGTCTTGTTTCTGTTTTGATGATTGCAAAGGATGATAAAATGCTTGGAAATTAATACAATTAAACTAAACATATATCAAAGATGCAATGCAAGTCTTTTTGTGTTCTCCAAATGCATATGAATGACTTGATCTAATGCAAATCAACACCTACAGCTAGAAGACATTTCGTCATACAATTTGCAGCCAAACTCCTTATGTCTCCAATATGATATTGCAATGAAATGAAGATAATTACAATCTGGAAAATAAAATGCAAATTGGCCAAGACTCCTAGCTTACAATGCTTTATATGCAACTAAACATGAACTCTATGGCAGCACCTTACAATCTGATAAGACAAGTTACAAATCTAATATGCTATTACAAATGCATCAAATAACATGAAAGAACCTGATTGAAATATGCTCTCCCATGCGATGAAGCTATGGCAGCCTTGTGCATACAAAATGAAGCCTTCTCAATGCCAAATCTACCCTATCATGGAGCCACCCCTGTTTTTTACTTGCTGCTGCTGAGATAAATTATTATGAGCTCCCAACACCTCCTTCAAACATCAAACATCATTGTCACAGCTCCTAGAATGAAGCGATCCACCTCCCAAACAAAATCGATGCCAAAAGAAGCTTGCACAATCAAAATCGTGGTCTCCCACTAGCCGCCTATGTGACTGAAAATGCAAATCAGAATAGATGTCATGTAAAATCATCCCTTGGAAGAACAAATCGATGATGCCTTCAAACTGAAATAAATCTCTAATGCATTCCCTAATCAATCTCCACAAATTTGGCCCTTGGCCACTAAATTTGTACTGGTGAGAAGACTGAAGTATCTCCTCCAATAGCTACAACCCTTTGGAAGATCTTTCACCACCTCAATTATGCAAATCAATGAGAGTTTTCATTCCCACTGATCAATGATGTAGAATTCTCCACAACAATACAAAGAAAATATCAATTCCTAGATGAATGAAGCTTGGCTAACCCTCTTAATATACTTTTTCACCAAGACTAGGTCGGCCCCTCCAGAAGCTTCCATTTTTAAACATTATAATAATATAATTTAATTTCAGTGACTTTATGATATTATATTTTATTTAAGTCACTATATTAAATTAATTAAATTTAAGGTTACCTTTTAATATTTATTTATTTGATAACCTTATAAAATAATTAACTTAATCATTTTCTCCCTTATTTCTCCATTTAGCCTCTGGGAGCATAAAGGCTAAATAATCACCGCGATGGCTACGCAAAAGGGGACATTACAATCCGCCCTCCCTAAAATTGCTTGTCCCCAAGCAATCTCAACTCTGGATGCTGTAAAATCTCCTCACTCTCCCAGGTAGCATCCTCAACCAGCAAGTCCTTCCATTTAATCAAATACTCCTTAATGAATCGTCTCTGTAACTGTCTCTCTCTGACATCCAAGATGGCCTCTAGAGCCAAAATCAATTTCCCCTCATCATCAAGGGGTGGTAAAACTGTGGAAGGAACCACACGATGTCCTAACGCCTTTTTGAGGCGTGACACATGAAACAAATTATGTACCCTGCTGTCTTCCGGTAACTCCAACTCATAAGCCACATCGCCTACTCGTCTGATGATCTTGAAAGGCCCATAGTATTGTGGCTTAAGTTTCTCTACACCACTCTTCTTAAGAGTCGACTAGCGATAGGGCTACAACATTAGATACCCCATATCTCCTACCTCGAAAGAGCGCTCAACTCTCTTCTGGTTTGCATACTGCTTCTTTTGATTTTGTGTCTTCTGAATATTTTCTCGAAGAGCCCTAATAATATCCTAGTTCTCCTACAACAAATCCCCAGCACTAGGCACTCTACTGTCACTCAGTAGTAAGTCAAGAAAGCTAGGCGCCTCATAACCATACAATGCCATAAATAGTGTCATCTAAATCGAAAGATGGTAAGTGGTATTATAGCAATACTCATAGAGATAAATCCACTTAACCCAACCCCTTTGCTGCCCTACAATGTAATTCTTGAGATATCCCTCCACCCATTTATTAACAATCTCAGTCTGACCATCAATCTGCGGGTGGTAGTTGGTGCTAGAAGTAAGCTCGGTTCCCACATAATCTGAATAGCTCCTGCCAGAAATTACTCATGAACCAACTGTCTCTATCACTAACAATGCTCCGAGGTAACCCATGTAATCTAAGTATCTCCTGGAAGAATAGCTCTGCTACCTGGGTCACTGAATATGTAGCTGCTATCGGAAAGAAGTGATCATATTTGGTGAGACGATCAACAACTACATAAATGCAATCTCTTCCCGGGGCTCTCGGCAAGCCCATAATGAAATCCATCAACAAGCATTCCCACTTCTTGTCAGGAATTGGAAGTGGCTGAAGTAACCCTACAAGATATGTGTGTTCCTGTTTATTCTATTGACAAACAGGACACTATCTGACATACTGAAGAACATCTGACTTGAGCCCTTTCCAAGTGAAACACTCTCGAACCTACCTGTAAGTCTTGAAATACCCGGGATGTCCTGCCATAGGTGCATCATGAAAGGTCCTCAACACTGTGTTCTTCATCTCCAATCTTGGGGTCAAAAAGATCCTCCCTTTGTAAATGATAAGATCATTTACAACTAAATACCCGTTGTCCTGTACTGACCCATCAACTATGCCAGAAGTCCAAGAGTCTTTGGCATACTCTGCTATAATCAAGTGTCTCCAATCCTCTTAAATCTCAACCATAGAGCTCAAATGTGGACGGCGAGACAAAGTATCAACAACAATGTTTTGAGTCCCTTTGACATAGGCAATGTCAAAGTCATATGATAGTAACTTGCTAACCCACTTCTGTTGACGATCATTGAGATCTCGCTGCCCTAGGAAATGTCTCAGGCTATTATGATATGTCTTGACACAAAATTTGTTGCCTACAAGGCACTGCCTGAATTTGGCCAATGCATGCATAATGGCCAGCATCTCCTTGTCATAAATATTGTAGCTCCTCTCTGGTCCTCTTAACTTCCTGCTCTCAAAAGCTATCTGATGCTTGTCCTACATAAGGACTGCGCCAATCCCTTGACCCGAAGCATCACACTGAAGCTCGAAGGGTCTAGTGAAATCAGGCAATGCAAGAATTGGGCAAGAAGTCATCAACTGCTTGAACTTCTCAAAACATTCCTGTGCCTCAAGAGTCCAAAGAAATGCCCCTTTCTTTGTTAAATCAGTGAGTGGTGTTGCATGCTATGAATATCCACTGATGAATCTGTGATAGAAACCACACAAGCCCAAAAATCCCCTCAACTATGTAAGGTTCTCAGGTGTAGACCACTCAATAATAGCCCTGACCTTGTCAGAATCCATACACACACCCTCTGCACTGATGATGTGACCCAGTACAGCAACTCTGTCATGCCCAAATCGCATTTGGATTCCTTGGCATACAAGGACTCCCTGTCAAGAATACCCAACACTGTATCCAAATGGGCAATATGTGAAGAGCACAAAGATATACTGAGAGGGGGGGGTGAATCAGTATATCAACAAACTTTTACCCTCTCAACTTTATCAACTTTTAAACTTCAACACAATATCAACTATGCAATAAGACAAAATATAATCAAGTTGACACCAACAATTGTACTTTATGTTTTTATATGAAATTACAAAGAATGTAGGCAACAACCTACTTGAATCACCAATTTTGTAGTTTAGTAGGCACCAACCTACAAGGAGCACCAACCCCTAATGTTCGTAGGCACCAACCTACCGGAGGCACAACCCCCACTTTCCAAGCACCAACTCAGCAAAGATAATAACTGAAAGAATAATGTTCCACCTTTAATGTTGCTTCTTCAACATATGATGGACAATCTTTTCTCTTCACAAAATTCTGCTCAAATATGTCTCTTAAATTTGCACCAAGTCTGCTATAGTTCTCCTCTTAGATCACTTCATGCATCGATCCAACGCACTCTATAAATCTGCTCCAATACTCTTCACAAATCTGATCTAACACTGACTTATGACTGCTCAAAGTCTGATTCAAAACCTACTACAAATCTCCACTAATTCCTTCAAATCCGATCTTCAAATGATACACACTTTGCTATAGCTCTTTTCTTCAAACTGTAGTAATCTCCTTCTCAAATCTGCTATAGATTGATCATAAATCTGCCAAGAGTATGATCACAAACTCATAATATAAATCTGCTAAAAAACTCCTTATATCCTTCTCATCAAAACTGCTCTTCTTATCAAATATACTTGATTGTCTTTGCAACACAACACACTTCCAGCACTCTGCTGTTCTAATCCACACCTGCTTGTGTTTGGATGATATAACCTTTTACTCACACACAGCACACTTAATACTTCTTCCTTTCTTAATCAAAAATCATATTTCAATAAATTCAATTCTTCTGCTGTTCTATTTTTACACAGCCTTCAACATCTACTTGTGTTCAAATGATATATCTTTTATTTCACCACAAACCCAACACACTACCATCACACTTTCTAACTTCTATTTGTATCTACAGAAACATATCCTTTCCCAAGAGACGTATATCTATTCACAATACTAATCGTGTCTCTTATTCAAGACACTCATCGCATCTCTTCATGGAGCAATTTACTCATTAAATATTGATAATTACTAACCAAACTTTAGTAACCGTTTCCTTTTATATCATAGAGTCACTTCTATTTATGAAGCGTTGCTTATAATTAATTTGCTACACGCTCCTTTTTATATTTGCTGTCTTCTTTTGTCTTATATGACTTTTGTCTTATTCCCAAGTGCTTTTAATATATTAATATTCTTTTAACTTTAAATAAAGAAGTCGATCACTTTGGGATTTATTTTGTTTGCTGTTTTACTTTATTACTTTCATCAGCAACTACAAAATTAACTTCCTTTATGTTTGCCCAGCCCTTCATTCAACATGTTCTTCATCCACATTGAATTCCAACATGTTCTTCATTTAATTGCTTCTTTGTTTTCCTTAATCGCTGCTCTGTGTGATATAAACTCTCACTGTCATAATTATTTTCTGGGTGATAACATTGGTTAAATATATGTCTTGGAACATGCTTGGTCGGCCATCATATAGATTATCTTGATTTGATTCTGTATGCAAAATCTGACACCTCTGGAGTGCAGGTTTGTAATGACAGCTATGTACACTACGAATGAGTGCTCTTCAAATTAGGAGGGGAAGCTCCCTCAAGCAGCTGAAAAGAAAAGTAATCTAAGTCCCATTTTTGTTCTCAGCGAAGAGGCACAAGGTTAAGAAAACCAAGAACGCTGCAGCCATGATTTCTGGTTTCACAGATCATTAACTACAACTAAGCTATCTACTTTAAATCTATCCAGTTTCCTCAAGAAAACAGAGCATGAGGAAATGGAGCAGGGATTGACTATCGGACGATAAACGAGTTTAGACTCTCTACTTGAAGGCAAGGTGGCGCAACTATCATCTCAATCTAAACAAGTTTATTGGGCACAAAACAGATTTAAGAATTCACCAAGATGATCTTATGAAACCCTGTGTGGCATAACACTTGATCAAAATAGTAAAAACTTCACAAAACAGCCTTTATCATTACAATCTCACGAAACCCTATGTGGCATAACCCTTGATTATAATGATAAAGATTCACGAAACAGATTTATCACCGTAATTTCTCGAAACCCTATGTGGCATAACGATTGATCACAATGGTAAAGATACACAAAACAATTTATCATCTCAATCTCTTGAAACCCTATGTGGCATAACAATTGACCTCAATGGTAAATATGTTCAAACAGATCTAACTATGGGAGGAATTTACCACGCCAATCTTATGGAACCCTATGTGGCATAACACTTGATTGAAAGTAGTAAAGACTTCACAAAACGATTTTATCATCACAATCTCACGAAACCCTATGTGGCATAACACTTGATTGAAATGATAAAGATTCACAAGACAGAAAGAATCCAATTAATATACCCGTAGGATGAAACCCTATGTGGCATAACAATTAATCATAATAGTGAAGACGCATGAACAAATACCAAAAGAGCAATATTGAGGGCAAGGTAGGCGCAGCATATATTTCTCTCTCAAACAAAAGTTATTTACAAATGAGCAAAAGCTCTTATTTATATACATCAAGGTGTAGGGAACCCTAAAATCACCTTGAGTCATCTACAGTTCTTGCAATGCATGCAAGTTTTGCTGCCAAACCCTAATGAAGTGAACTATACAGTTAACTGGGCAACTACCCTCAGTTTAACTGGTACAAATAACCTAATTGGACAATGTGCAAGCATGCACGTCCTTATTTAAAGCAAAGTTAACTGGCCACTACCTTCAGTTAACTGAAAACCCTAACCCTAACTCCTGTGTTGATAATTCCGAGGATGAGATAAGCATGTGTTAAGTCAGCAAGTGAACTGAAGACTGGAAGTCAAGTTAACTGCTGCTCAGGACTCAACCCTAGAAATTAACTGCACGTTCTAACTGACAGATCACTCCATGTCAACTCGGTCTAACACTTCGACCAAGAACTCATCGATCTCTCTGTCATCTGGCACTTTGATGCTGCTAAAAATAACAGTCTGTTTCTTTAGTTCTCTGCCACTTTCTGTAATCGTGTGCACACCATCTTTACACTCTTCAGTCACCTTTCTCAAACTGGCTGCAATCACTGAAACATTTTCTAACTTAGGCGCCATAGGTGCACCTTCAAGGCTGTCATAAATCAGCTTCTCGAATTCTGCTTGAACTTTTTCCAACTCCACATACGTGCCATCTTCGAGAAGATAATGACACGGAATTTGAATGAAGCCACTGACAAGTGCAAGTACTCCAACCACGTCATCCTTGAGTGAAAATAATTTGGAAGAGATCTTCTCACATATTTCTGTTCTGAGAAGGTGCTGCTCTCTCCAAGTGAAGACTTTATCTTGATCTTCAACCTCCTCCAAAGCATCGCATGCAACTGATAACTGAGATACAAGAACACGATCCTTTGCCAAACTCTCTGCAATTGCAATATCCAGCAACTGAATACCCTGACGGAGTTTATGTGCCTCACTTCTCAACTGATACAAATTTGCAAGAAGAGTTTTACCAGCAGCAACTAAACTTTCAATCCAGTTGTCCACAAGTCTACCATGACCGACTAACTGATCCAGTTTTCGTTGTTCTGCAGGTGTGCTCTGAGGAAGAACAGGTGCTTTATTTGGATTCCCATGAACAAGATCAGAAATGTATTGACGAAGTTGACTATTTTCAGCTTTGAGTAAAGCCTTATCTTCTCCATCCTTTGTGATACGCTCTTCAAGATTATTGGTAACAATCTTAAGAAGAGTTACATCTGTCTCTCATGTAGTCCTGCCAAGATTTGCCTTAGTGAATGTAAAGTCACCCACTTCGACCTCGTCCAAGCTTTTACCCTCTGGAGGCACTGCAACTTCAATAACAATTTCTGATTCAGGAGTCTTTTCAATGTGCACTTGTTTCTTTATCTTCTTGTTTGATCTCTTCTGATAAGGCTCACCAAACTCAGACAAATCAAGGTTGTATGACGGTTCACGCCTTTGTCTTCCCAAAGACTTTTCGAGCCAACAAGACTGAACAATATTCTCAATTCGCAAAGAGACTGTCCCTGATGTATCAACCTGTGGTGGTTCAGTTGTCTCTGATCCGGCTTGAATTGGTGTCTCAGGCTCAGAATCTATATCAATAGGCGGAACGTGAGGTGAACTAGGAAGTGAAACGTGAGGCTCAGTTTGAATAACTGTCTCTACTGGAACCTCAGGAACATTCTCAATCTGTTTCTGCTTCCTCTTACGAGTAGCTCTCTTCCCTGTGTTTCCACTGAGTTTAACCCCTTCAGGAGGTATGATAATAGCCTTGACTCTGGGTTTTGCTCTAGAAGTAGAAGGCAATGACGAGAAATCCTTTGGCGGCTCTGCTACAGGAACTGACTTCCGTGTCCGTTTGCTCTCCAAGAATAACTTACTAGTCTTAATAACTGATCTAGAAACTTCTTCAATAGAAGTATTCTCCTTAGCATACCAATCAGGTGAACGAAGTGGCTGCCTAGCAACTTGATCCTTAACATAAGAATTGAGAAGAACTTCTCCATCATCATCCGACAAACCATCAACATCTTCTGACAAGTAATCAGAGAGCTGACCAACAGTAAGTCTACAATAGTGACGACGACGAACTTCGAATTCATCTTCACAATTTGCCCAGAAATCTTCAAGTGCTGGCGTATGTGCAATCCCTCGCTCTAACCGATTTGCATAATGACCGAGAGGATCATAGGAACACCTCTCAGTATAAGGCTTGAATTTGAACCTTTCTATCTCAGTAGACATACGCCTGGCATCTGTTGCTGCATCACATGTGAAAATTCCCAATGAGAATGGAAAATTTGCCGCAGCCATATGACGACTACGAAGAAAGAAGTGAACATGCTGCATTTGCCTGAGGAACTCCATAAAGACAATCCTGTCTGACGGATATCTTGGCAACATCAGAGGCTCTCCAACATAACCATAAACTCGGATGTATGTGAAAGTGGGAAACTATATGAACCAATCTGCCCAAGTCTCCATTGCTGATTTGGCCTCGGCTGAAATACGAATGTGCATCTCATCATCAAGATCTCTTACGGTTCTCATGGAAAAGTGATCATTCACTACTCGGAAGTCCTGCTCAGACTGAGAAAACTCTAGCTGTGGATAATACTCATGAATACGCTGAACACCGAGAGTACCATTGGTTTTAAGAAGTTTGAAACTACCTTGAAATGCAACCAAGTAGACCAAATAGGATATCATATGAAACTCGTGATACTTGAGAAAGTTAGAAATCTGCTGATGTAAACAATCACTAATCAACATAGCCCAGTCAAAACGCTCTGTGCCATCAAGGATTCTGGTAATCAGGTAGAACATCCATGGACGGAAAGTGTTAGCATCTAATTGACCGGTAACTCGATTGAGTAAGGTTATCAAAACAGCAACTTCCGCTTTAAATTCACCACGACCAACCTTCTTAGGCAAGTTAGTTTTCTGAATTGTCAACCATTTCTGAGCAACTTTTCTCTGTGAACATTGATGATCAGCATCCCATATCTTCTCACAAGCTTCAAGAACAACAGTAAAGTTATCTGAACGAGGAGGAATAGCAAAACATTTCTCTATGTCCTTCGGCTTGAAACTGCAAACCACTCTTCCATCAACCGATCTGATCTGTCGTGAAGACGAGTCATAATGCTTAATGCAAGCAAGTACAAACTCAAGATCGAAGATAGTAACAGGAATGGATGTTGCTGCCAGCAACCCGAAACGCTCAAAATTCCTCATCGAATTGCTGCTAACACCTTCTAAACTGCTCAGATTGACCACTGGATAAACATGATTTAGGTCCGTATCTGAAGTCTTGGTGAAATTATGTGTAAGGACTGATTTCACCTTGTAATCAATGAGATTGAACTGCATTTTGAAAATGGTGACTTTTGACTGTAAAGTCGAATATGCTTGAAGAACTTTCTGAAAAACTCTGAACAAGGCTTAAAAATAGCTTCTGACAGGAGAAATTTTTGAAGAAATTCTGGAACATGGGTTTTGTGCACAACTGAATTCTGAACAAACCCAGATAGCTGGATTCTGGAAAAAATGTGATTCAAGCCCACATGCAAAGAGATTCTCGGAAAAAGGCTCAGAGCTTCAGAATGAAGGCTACGGGGCGATTTTCTCGAAAAAATCTAAGAAGTGGGTCTTGTTGCAAACGCTGAAATATGAGAACCCAGATGATCAGATTCTGAATATGTGTTGAATTACTCTGGCATGCGAAGAAAGTACCTAAGGTGAGAAATAGAAGAAATAAGACAGAATATAGAAAGTTTTGCTTGTCTGCTTCTGAAAAATCTGCAAATCTCTTCTTCGAATCTTTATCAAACCTGCATGCAAAGTGGAAATAAAGTCTAGAATTGACTTCTTCTGAAGAATCTGAGCTCGTAGCTTCGAAGAACGCTGAAAACGGACACCTGAATCACCTTAAGCTTGCTGGTCGCTTAAAAGAATACAAGCTTCAGAGCAAAAGATGATGCAATAATGGACGCCATCTTTGAAATATATAGAATTTTATCATAGAAAATTCGTACTAAATAAAGCATGCTTTAAAATGGTGCTTGGCTTCTCATTGGTCCTTATTATAGTTAACTGAAACTCGAACAAGCTCAATAAGTGGATGTGCTTTAGGGTTTGCCTTTCAAGTCTTTAGTTTAACTCATCCATGCGATTTTAGCTTCAGTTAGCATCTTTATCAAATTCGCCATCTTCAACCTTGCTTTGGATTCATCAAATTGACCTAAGGCGTGCCCTTTAGATAACTTTAGTTAACAACAAGAATGAGATAAGGGATTCGCCATACTCATGCAATAATTATGCTAAAAATAGCGACCCTTTTGGAAGTTCAGTTAGGCCTTCAAGAATGCGCCAACTTCATGCTTTAATCAAATATAATCTAAATATAGCAACCCTTTTCAAACTAAAGTTGCCATTCCCTTGAAAAGTGCGCCATCTTCACTAATTCATGCTTCACTTTTCAAAAACTAAATATAGCGACCCTTTTCATGAGTGAAGTTATCAACTTCAAATTCGCCATACTTCATTAAAAATGCTTCATGCTTCACAAAACAATGCTTCATGCTTCAATTCGTCCCTTTTGAACTTCAGTTGATATTTGATGAAGCGCCATCTTCACTAAAACCTTCTCAATTTTGACCAAATTCGCCATGCATGCAAACTTCAGTTGACTTTTAGTAATAATCTTCAGTTAAACTTAACATGCAATCAAGTTAACTCAACATGCAAGGTAGTTAACTGAACATGCAAACTAGTTAACTCGACATGCAAACTGAAAGATCACTCCACATGCCAATAAACGAACTAAAGATGACAACCAAGAAATCGTTCAGTCTAACTGCAGTCAGAACTCCAGTTAAGGCGTCCATTCAACTCACTTTCGAAAATTCAACTTTGAACTCTTGGGCGAATTCCAGACTTAGCCAAATTTCATGAAAATTTAAGCTAAAAACCTCTGCCGGGACCTCTCGCTCATCCCTTCCTCGACACCGGTCGACCGACTTCTCCGGGATTGGCCGGCTAACAGTGCATCGCAGCTTGGTAAAACTCGGATCAAATGATATCTTGAGACCGTGACGTCATAAACCGACATCCTAAGGCTCAAAATCCAAGCTTTTTCAAAAGCCGCGCTTTTCTCTCGACTTAGTCAAATTTTGACTTTGAAATATTCGAGCCAAAATTTTTCGCTTTCAATTTACAAATTACAAAGCAAAGGTAATCTCGCTAAGGTTAGAGGAGAAAACCAAAACGCAGTAAGGAAGCAACTCTAACCGTATCGGCGCTCGGCGATGCATGCAGCATTGGTCGAGGATCTAAAACAAACCGGCGAGCCGTGAACTCTTAACTGGGCATACCGATGATGGCGGCATTGGTCGAGGGTCTTCTATTCTAAATGCGTAAAGAACTCAACGCCAAGTATGTGCTACCCAATCCACGCGGAGCGAGGGGCGACCATATGACGGAGTGATTACAGAAAGCAAAGCTTGAAATGAATGCTAAAAGCTGAAACTACTCAACACCCAGAATGTGCTTGCTCACCCAAAATGGGAAGTAGCTACCATAGGGCGGAGTTATAACTATTTCAAACTAGTACTGAAAGCAAGAACGAGTATTACAAATAATGACAATGCAATATTAAAGAATACCGGTCAGTACTACTGCCAGTTTACAATATATAATTATTGCCTGCAATGTCAAGATATCAGATTCCTTTCAATTGGTGCATTCAACAATAAATCTGCTTCAAGCTTTTAAGTAAACCACAATGCCAAACCCAAATCAGAAGATGCAGATTTCTCGGACTGTCAAAATCAGATCTGCACTTTTTATCATATAACCAGCAGCTTGCAATATGTTAAACAACACCCTGCTTTCGATACAACCAGAGAAGTAAATAGAGATGCAACAACGAAGATGTCTTCCACAAGTCTTAAGGGTTCCCTAACACCAATCCCAAAGAAAATGCAGACTTCTTTAATCTGATTTAACAGACCTGCAGCTTAATGTATCAAACCAGCACCCTTTAAACTCACTAAAATGCACTTATCTCTCTCGTTACTAACTCTATTGACTTGAAAACAAATGCATAACACCCTTAGGGAGGAGGCGACCAAACTTGGACCACAGAACTTCACCCAAACCTTGAATCTTTTAAAAGACACAAATTCCAAGAAAAGGAAATGGTACGGCCCAGCTGAAGAATTCAACTTGGCATTAAAAATTCAATACACTACATTAAGATCTATAAATTGGAGAAAATGAACGCTCCTTACAAACTTAAAGATTGATGCAATACCCAGAACTAGCATTTTTGTGTTTTTTGAGATATAAGTAAAAACATGCAATCTGCTGTATTAAATGAAGCTACAATGCTGCAACACTAAAATGCCCAAAACAGATTTGACAATGCAAATAACTAAACACAATGCACGAGCTAAATGCAACTCACAGATACAAAATCACCACTAGATGTTGTCTTTCAAACACGAAGCGATGCCCAAGCTAGGAGGCCTTCATTCCTCGAAGCAGTCCCAGAGCCAATTCGGCAGCATAACAGTATAGTCGTCCAAAGATGAAGAAATGATGCACAAGACTCCTTTTTATAAGTTTCGTTTGACTTCACGAAACCCTAAAATCCAACTCAAGCTCAAACCCTAACTTTTCCTTCAATAAGGCGTCCTTTTCACCTTTAGCTCAATAATCATATTTTAATTAAAACATCACCTTGATAAATGCGCCCACATTAATTTCCTTTGACTTTGGAAAATTCACCAAATATTAATTATAACCTTAATGAAGGCGCCACCCTTTGAGTCCACCTTTTAAAACGACATTAAGTCATTCGACTAGGCCAAGGTGAAAAAATAACATTTTAATTATAATGTTATTTTTAAGTGAAATGAGCTCGACTTCCCAGAACTGCATTCTGAAGCCCGAAACTGAATACGCCACTTGAATCAACTGAAGGGGAAAGTTAACTGCCTGATACCATCCTGATTACTGCCAAAAATAGAATTTACTAAAAATAGTAAATTCCAAAAAGTGCTCTGAATGCCAAGATGAACATACCACTGCGAAGCCCTCTGAAAACCCAGAAGGAATCCGCCATTGAATCCACCATCTCTGAACAACGACCTCCTCAAAAATAGGAAACCCTAATTTATCTTCCAACTAGCCTTCGGGTTTCCAGAAAAAAGGCCAACGGTCACAAGAACAATCAGGTTTGAGAAGGGGGCATTACACTTCTGCATTTCTCAGAATAAGGAAAAAACAAAAATCCTTCATAACTTTCATTTCTTTAACTCTCGTGATCGAACTCAGTTCACCGCTGGGTTAAGCTCGCTCGCACTAATACCGCAAAGGCACATTTCCCCGGCAAATAGGAGATGCAACAACTAAGATGTCTTCCACAAGTCTTAAGGGTTCCTAACACCAATCCCAAAGAAAATGCAGACTTCTTTAATCTAATTTAACAGACCTGCAGCTTAATGTATCAAACCAGCACCCTTTAAACTCACTAAAATGCACTTATCTCTCTCGTCACTAACTCTATTGACTTGAAAACAAATGCATAACACCCTTAGGGAGGAGGCTGCACCAAACTTGGACCACGTAATCCCACCCAAACCTTGAATCTTTAAAAGACAATAAATCCCAAGAAAAGGAAATGGTACGTCCCAGCTGAAGAATTCAACTTGGCATTAAAATTTCAATACACAACATTAAGATCTATAAATTGGAGAAAATGAACGCTCCTTACAAACTTAAAGATTGATGCAATACCCAGAACTAGCATTTTTGTGTTTTTTGAGATATGAGTAAAAACATGCAATCTGCTGTATTAAATGAAGCTAAAATGCTGCAACACTAAAATGCCTAAAACAGATTTGACAATGCAAATAACTAAACACAATGCACGAGCTAAATGCAACTCACAGATACAAAATCACCACTAGATGTTGTCTTTCAAACACGAAGCGATGCCCAAGCTAGGAGGCCTTCATTCCTCGAAGCAGTCCCAGAGCCAATTCGGCAGCATAACAGTATAGTCGTCCAAAGATGAAGAAATGATGCACAAGACTCCTTTTTATAAGTTCCGTTTGACTTCACGAAACCCTAAAATCCAACTCAAGCTCAAACCCTAACTTTTCCTTCAATAAGGTGTCCTTTTCACCTTTAGCTCAATAATCATATTTTAATTAAAACATCACCTTGATAAATGCGCCCACAT